>CM035412.1:6402362-6409862 GCA_020310875.1 Ceratopteris richardii
ATATATATATATATATATATATATATATATATATATATATATATATATATATATATATATATATATATATATATATATATATATATATATATATGTATGTATGTGTGTGTGTGTGTGTTTTTGTATGTGTATGTGTATATATATTTACTTTGGTAAACAACCTTAAAATCCTGCTTTTATATATATTTAATTTATTTATTGAAATCACTACCTCTTTTCATATTTATGTATCTATACAATGATCCTATTTTATTTATATATTTATTTATATATATTCATACTTTTTTCTTAATTTTTTCTTTACTTTTCCCTTATATAATTTTTTTGAATTATATGTATGTAAAAACCCTAAAACCCTAATCCTAAAGATCTAGACCTAAATATGTATATTTGTGTATGCATGTATATATGTATTATATGTGTATGTGTGTATATATGTTATGCAAGTACATATATATATATATATATATATATATATATATATATATATATATATATATATATATATATATATATATATATATATATATATGACTATACGTGTATGCATGTGTAAATACCCTAAAAACCCTTATCCTATTTTTATATATTTGTTGTGAAGAAAACCTTAAAATCCTAGTTCTATATATTAAATTATATATATTGAATTAAAACACTAGCCATTTTTATATTTATTTATCTATACCGAAATTGTATATGTGTGTGTATATGTGTGCATGTGTGTATGTACGTGTGTGTGAATGTATGCATGTGTGTATATGTGTATGTGTGTGTATGTATGCATGTGTGTATATGTGTGTGTATGTATATGTGTGTGTATATGTATGTGTATGTATGCATGTGTCTATATGTGTGTGTATGTATGCCTGTGGGTACATGTATGTCTTGAAAATCAAGTCTCAATTGCGCAAAAACGCTCAACCACGAGTTTTGCAAGTGGACCAATAAAATGGGAGGAGCCAAAGTCATGGAATAAAGTTAGAAGCTCCACCAAACTCAATCAAATTCAAATCTCATCAAATCAGCCATCAAAAAGTGCACCTAAACTAATTGGTGGGTGGTTAGCTAGGCAAAGGAAAAAGAGATGGACAAAACTCCCAAGGCAGAGGGAGAGGAAGGTCAAGCTCAAGCTCAAGCAACCAAGAAGGCTCCAACCAAAGCTACGGATCAAGAGGAAGAGGAGGGAGTAGAGGAAGAGGAGGGAGTAGAGGAAGAGGAGGAAGGTCACATGGAAGAGAAGCATCCAATGGAGAATGCTACAATTATGGAAAACCGTGCCATTATGCAAGATTATGTTTGTCCAATGGAGGAGGCAATCAAGGATACAAAAGGAACCAAGGTAATTATGCTAGTACTTCAAAAACTTCACAAATGAGAATTTTTGTATGATGTTTGGTTCGAGTGAAACAATCAATTCAGGGTTTACATGGTACATTGATAGTGGTTGTGGCAACCATATGGGTTGCAATAAAGATATTTTCTTTAATTTACATTCGCCCATCACTCAAGGACATGTAGAGACAGGGGATGACACTGAGCACAAGATTACACATATGGGAGATGTTGCATTGAATGGATCTCAAAGCTCCAAGGTGTTGAAGGGTGTGTTGCATGTGCCAAACATCACAAAGAACTTGGTTTCAGTAGATCAAATGGTTGAAAGAGGTTATGAGGTGAGTTTCAATGAGCAAGGATGTTTTATTGAAGACCCCATGCAGGACTACAAGCTCATAGCAAAAGGAGAGAAGCAAGGAAGACTCTTCACCATGGAGGTAAAGCCATCAACCCCTCACACTGTCTACTTGTCAATTGCAAATACATAGATTGCAGAAATCCACTTATGTCATAAAAGAATTGGGCACATAAACTTACAAAGGATGAAGGAAATGCAAAGGAAGGGCTTGGTGAGTGGTCTACGTGATCTTACATCTCACAAGATGCAACATTTGTGCCATGCTTGTCAATTAGGAAAACAAAGCAGATTGCCATTCAAGAAGGGAGCACATGTGAGCAATGAAGTATTGAATCTAATACACATAGATGTATGGGGACCTACAAGGGACCCATCCATTGGAGGCATTAAAAATAAAGAAGTAAGGTCATATATATTTTTGCAAAAAGGATTTACTTCAAATAGAAGGAGAATACAAAAAGGAAAAATGGAAGCATTTACTTTAGCAAGTAGTGAAGGCCAAAAGAGAATCAATCAAAAGAGAATCAAATAAAACAAAACTACTCTAAGAGGAGTGGCTATCCAAAGTAGTGGAAGAGTTATGGAATAGAGCTCTCAAACTCATCATGCGAGTTTTTGGTCACTTGGCTATAAAAGAGGCAAGGGAAGACACTCAAGAATAGAGGAAGAAGGCATGGAAGTCCGCTTGTTGCTAGCTCATTTGGTTTGAGTCATTTCGTTCAGTTCACTCTCATAGAGTATGTCTAGCCGCATACCCATTTTTGAAACAATTTGATTTCAGTAGGACAAATGGTAGAGAAAGGAGATCATGTTATCTTCAATGAAAAAGGCTGCTTTATAAAGAATCCAAAAGAAGGACTCAAGGTCATTGCTCAAGGAAGGAAAGAAGGAAGGATGTTCACTTTGGACATTCAACAACCACATGGAAAGGTGATGTATATTTAGTTTGGAAACAAGAGGATTGCTGAAATCGATTTGTGGCACAAAAGGTTTGGACATATCAACATTCCCAAGCTCAAGGACATGAGCAACCATGAAGTGGTAAGAAGTCTTCCAAGATTCAATGATGTTGGACTACATGAGTTTTTTGAATCATGCCAAGTAGGAAAGCAAACTCGACAACCATTCAACAAGAGCAACTATGTGGCAAGGAATGTCCTCGACTTGATACACACGGATGTATGGGGATCATCACAACAACCATTGGTTGCTGGTAATAGATAGTTTGTCCCTTTTATTGATGATCATTCAAGAAAAGTATGGATGTTTTGCATAAAGCAAAAACTAGATGTGTTCTCCATGTTCAAGAGATTTAAAGCACATGTAGAAAAGAAAATAGGATGCTACATAAAGACCTTGAGGTCTGATGGAGGAGGAGAATATTTCTCCTAAGAATTTTCAGATTTTCTTTATGAAAATGGCATCAAACGACAATTTACATGTAGGTACACACCTCAACAAAATGGAATAGCTGAAAGGAAAACTAGATATATCACAGAAGTTGCAAGATGCATGCTCAAGGAGACGAAGGTGCCACTAAACTATTGGGCTGAAGAAACTAGTACGGCCGTTTATTTGATGGACAAGTGCACAATAGCTGGAGTGCATAATCTAACTCCCGAGGAGGTTTATTCCGGTAAGAAACCTAACCTTACACATCTCAAAGATTTTGGATGTGTGTGTTATGTTCACATCCCTGAAGAACTAATGACAAAGATGGAGGCAAATTCAGAAAATTGTATTTTCGTTGGATATTCATCGGAGCAAAAGGGATATAGGTGCTACAATATGGTGACAAAGGAGCTAGGAGTCTCATGAGATGTGGTATTTGATGAGCTAAGACCATGGTTTGGAGACAAAGGGAAAGAGAAGATTCCTGAAGAAGATTGCGAAGATGATGGTGGTGCTATCCAAGAAGAATTTCAGCAAACATGCACTCAAATGTAAGGTCCAAAAGCTTCTACATCACTTGGAGAAAGCTCAACATGGAAGGGGAGGCTAAGGAGTCATTCCTCATCACCAACATCAGGTTATGAAAGATCTAAAGCTGAAACTGCTGCCCAAAATAGTGATTCAAATGCAAGTGAAGAAGAGTATGAAGAGGTAATTACACCAAAGGTAAAGCTGAACCGGTTGAAGAAGCAATATTCAAAAGGAAATGAAAGGAGGTCTTTGAGAGCAAGGTATCCAACTCAAAGGCTGAGCTATGATAGTTTTATTGCAAAGCATTTTGCATATATGACACAGGTGCTCAAAGACAAAGAACCCGATGCATATGAAGAAGCATGTACACAAAAAGAATTGCAAGAAGCTATGCCAGAAGAGATAAAAGCTCTCAAGGACAATCACACATGGGAGCTAGCTCCAAAGGCTGAAGGTATGAAGATTGTTCCAATTAAATGGGTGTTTGCTGATGGTTCTCTAGCTAGGCATAAAGCTAGACTAGTAGCAAAAGGATTCAAGCAAACTCACGACATCGACTATGAAGAGACTTTCAACCCGCTTATAAAGATTGGAACAATTAGAACCTTGATTGCAGTGAGTGTAACAAGGAACCAACTTGACATAAAAAATTCTTTCCTCAATGATGAACTTCAAGAAGAGGTATACATGAGTCAACCGATTGGATTTGAAGATAAAAAGCATCCAGATTTTGTTTGTAGATTGAAGAAAGCTTTGTATGGGCTAAAGCAAGCACCGCATGCTTGGAATCAAAGATTGGTCGAGTACCTCACAAGGTGTGGGTATAGTCCAAGTAGTGTTGATCCCTCTCTCTACATGAAGAAAGAAGAAGGCAAGCAAATATATATTTGCATATACATTGATGATCTCATCATAATAGGAAGTAATGTTACAGGAATACAAGAGATAAAACGAAAAATTGACACAAATGTGAAGCTATGCTCAAATGATGGAGAGAAGTTACATGATGTAACTACATATAGGAGTATTATAGTTTCATTGATCTATGATATGATCACAAGACCAGATGTGTGTTATATTGTTGGAGTTCTTTCTCAAATTTATGCATGCTTCAACAAGTGAACATTTAAATTCAGCCAAACAAGTTCTAAGATATATGAAGCACACAATCAATCATGCCTTGTTTTATAGATATGATGAAGAATTGCAGGTAAAGGGCTTCACTAATTCTGATTGGGCTAGTTTGAAGGAAGATAGAAGATCCACTTCAGGTTATGTGTTCATGATAGGTAGCAAACCTATCACATGGAGCTCGAAGAAGCAACCTACTGTTGCACTATCATCGACAGAAGCTGAATATAGAGGATTAGCCTTTGCAACTTGTGAAGCTATGTGGATTAAGAAGCTCATGACTGATCTTGATGTGCAGGTGGAGACCATTCCAGTTTATGGTGACATGTCAAGCAATCAATTGATAAACAATCCAATGTTTCATGCACAAAGTAAGCACATAGAAGTGCATTATCATTATGTTCGAGAAAACGTTTTGAGCAAGGATGTGGATATAAAGTTCATTGGAACTAATGACCAGGTTGCAGACATGTTTACAAAGTCCTTAGATGCTTCTAAGCTAAAGAGGTTCAAGGATGAAATCAACTTGCAAGATATGGCTGAAGGTGCAAGCTCACATGTGAGCTTAAGGGGGAGTGTTAAAAATAAAGAACTAAGGCCGTATATATTTTTGCAAAAAGGATTTTCTTCCAATAGGAGGAAAATACAAAAAGAAAAAATGGAAGCATTTACTTCAACAAGTAGTGAAGGTCAAAAGAAAATCAATCAAAAGAGAATCAAATAAAAAAACTAAACTCTAAGAGGAGTGGTTGTCCAAAGTAGTGGAAGAGTTATGGAGAAGAGCTCTCAAACTCATCATGAGAATTTTTGGTCACTTGGTTATAAAAGAGGCAAGGTAAGACACTCAAGAATAGATGAAGAAGGCATGGAAGTCCCCTTGTAGATAGTTCATTTGTTATGATTCATTTCGTTCAGTTCACTCTCATAGAGTATGTATAGCCGCATACCCATTTTTGGGTAGTCTACTTATGAGAGTCATATCTCTCAATATATGTATCCAATTTTACACTTTAAACATTCTTGGAAAGCTTATGTTGAGTAATTTCTCTATCTAGAACAATTTTATCAAATTCTTTATGCTTTGTAAGTTATTTAGTTTTTAGTGAAGTCCAATTTTCAGCCTAACTGAGTGAACAGGTAGCCTGTTTGAGGCAAAGAGTTGCCAACCCAAAACTACTCAAAATTGAGTGTTTGATAGCTCATTTGAAAGCTCTACGTGTCTAGTTTGAGTGACCAAAGTTTCAAGTTCATTGCGGTAATTTTCAGTTGGTACCAGTTTTCATTTGAAGGTTCAGCTAATGGCAAAATTCTTGATCCTAAGAAGGTCTTCTACACTTTCCACTATGAATAGGAGAGAAATTCTCCAACAGGAGGTAATAGATATTTTTTCACACTTATAGATGATCATTCAAGGTTTGTTTGGATGTATTGCATGAAGTCAAAGTCAGAGGTGTTTTACCACTTCAAGAGGTTCAAAAACCTAGTGGAGAAGGAAACAGGGAAGTATATAAAGACTCTTAGATCGGATGGAGGGGGAGAGTATTTTTCAAATGAATTTTCAGATTTTTTACATGACCATGGCATCAAAAGGCAATTCACTTGTAGGTATACACCTCAACAAAATGGGGCGGCAAAAATGAAGAATAGGTACATCGCACAAGTGGCTAGATCTTTGTTCAATGAAATGAATGTTCCTAACTCTTATTGGGTTGATGCAAGAAATACAGCCATATATATTATGAATAGGTGTCCAACCTTAGGAGTACATGGAGTTACACCTTATGAATCTTGGTGTGGTAAGAACCCAATCTTTCACATCTCAAAATATTTGGTTGTGTGTGTTATGTTCACATACCTCAAGAATTGAGACACAAGTTAGACCCGAAGGCGGATAGGTGTATATTTGTTTTATATTCTTTATAGCAAAAGGGTTTTAGATGCTATAAACCTTGCACCAAAGAGCTTAAGGTATCCAGGGATGTAATATTTGATGAGTTGCTGCCTTGGTATGGTAGCAAAGATGTGTTATAGGTTGACGATGCATATGAAGCTGAGGAGAAGTTCAAAGAGCAACAACAAAGCATGGAGATATGTGGTCCAACCACTTCAAGCACACCATCAAAGGAGAGTACTACATCAGCTTGGTATGTAAGGACAAGGAATGAATCTCATTCAAGCAAAGGAAGTAGCAAAGGAAAGGAAAAGGCAAATGACGAAGACCATCGATGGGTAGACATGGAATCTACAAGTGATGAAGATATGGAAAAATTAGAAACTCCAGGATTTAAAGCATCTAAACCAAGGAGGAGGAGATTCCTGCCTCCTAATGGTGAGGTAAGGTCATCCAATAGGGTTAATTACCCTTTTCAAAGGTTAACTTATGATTCATTCATTGCAAGACACTATGCCTACATGAGTCAAGTTATAGCTTGTGAAGAAACTAACTTTTTTGAAGAAGAAAATAAGCACAAGGAATGGATTGAAGCCATGGAGGAGGAATTCAAAGCACTTGAAGAAAATGATACTTCGTCATTGGTGCCAAGAACAAAGGACATGAAAGTCATTGGCAAGAAATGGGTGTACAAGGTAAAGATGCATGCAGATGGGAGCATCTCTAGGTATAAAGTAAGGCTGGTTGCCAAACGTTTTTCTCAAACCTATGGCATAGACTTTGAGGAAACATTCAGCAAAGTAGCTAAGATGTCCACCATCAGAAGTTTGATTGCAATTTTAGCCTCAAAAGGTTGGAAGAT
>CM035412.1:6414862-6494862 GCA_020310875.1 Ceratopteris richardii
AAAAACATTGAATACTCAAAACTAACAATGATTGTGTAAAAATAGATTAGCTTCTTCTCAGAATTGAAATTAAGTATACTATCCAATAAAGTATAAAATTTGAGACTTTATGTGTGAAATTTTTGAGTAATGAACAAAGTAAGGAATATCTTTTATAAATGATTGTTTTTTTACTCTCCCGAATGTACTAAAGTCTTTTTCCAATGATTTTTTTTCAGCTTCTCATGTTTTGAAGATAAGAATTTCCTGAGAAGATTGAAGTGAATGAAGAGAAGAATTTGAAGTCAAGAAATGTCTTTCCCACACTGTATCTGAGAAGACCGATCCATCATCACCTGTATTTGATCCGCAATGTAGTGCTCCACTTGATTATCATATTGGTAACACTCATCATCACTTGGTGATATATACTTTTTATTTAGATTTTCTTTATCCATCTTGTCACGATCAGATCTGATGTATAAGTGGATTAGAAGAGAAATCACATTGAATGTATACGTTTATTTCTTTGGTGTTGATGAGCATGGTGTTTTTGCATTGAGTTATTTTACTTTTATTTCACATTCATGTGCCTCTTCTATGATGACCCACTTCTCTTACTCCATGATCTTTGCGCAAAGAGGTGTTTTTTCTTCTCCCCCCTGGTGACCCTCCCATCCTACCATTTCTCTAGGAAGAGGCACCTAGTGCACAAAACCCACCTATTGGACCGGAGTGATGCGATGCACCCCTTCCGGCCCTGATCCAACCCATAGTGGCTCATTCTACCTACTACAGTTCACATCTCATCGGTAGATTCAACCCAACATGAAGTGAGGCAATTGCCTTAATGGAGATAGAGATCCTTGACTTTCCACCCATGCCTTCTTGCTGACAGAGAAAGCACATTTCATGCACAATTCAAAATACTTGTATATAGGATTTTCAAAAAGTAAATGTAAAACATAATTTTCACCACATGACCCCAGAACCTCGACTTCAGATTAGATTTCTAGGTATCAGCTTTTCAAGTTCTTTCAATATTTCCACACTTGTCATTGTTAGTTATATTGGAAATTTGCAATTGTCATAGTTTAAATAAAAAGAACAAGGACATTAAAATATAATTAAACATCATAAAAAGAAAAAAAATCAAGAACCTAGAAAGCATATTAAACTTTGAAGAATATATTTCAAAGCATAGCTAAAGAATCTTTCTCAGATGAATCTAAGGATCACGGGCAAAAGGATTTCATTTACACACAAGCTAACAAATCATATGTGAACAAAATAATTGAAGAAAAATTTAGAAGATGTGAAGAGCAATTGAAAGAATTCGAGACTAGAGCAAATGGATCTATACAACCAAAAAAATGGAATTATTCTGACCTTAATGCAAATGATAAATATAATGTTTGATACTATGCAAATAATGAGAATTAGTAAAGATGTAAAAAAAGCAATGGAATCTAAGGTTTCAAAATTGAAGAATATAATTGAAATTTTGACCAACCAAGCCAAGGATCTACAACCATTGAAAGGTGACCATGAAGATGAGGTAAGAGTCTAAGGTCTATCCACATATACATCCAATAAACAGTCATTTGATCTTAGAAGATCGATTCCCACAATTACACCTAGAAAATAAAACAATGTTTAGAAGTGACCTCCAAGATGTTTCTGTTATGATCAATATGGACATACACTCCGAGATTGCATGGCATATGAAATTGCATGTAGACATAAATTAGTAAGTGAACATGAAAGTAAAATTTGTAACTATCAAGATTAATCACCCTTACATTTGAATGTAGGAAGAGGTGGGATGAAGGAATAACTTTGAGTGACAAAAACTAAACCAAACCATTTTTGAAACTATGGAAACCAAAAAGACATAAGCATAAGAAATCTGGAAAATGAACGAGTATGCTATCTATTCAAAACCAAGATAAACCTGTTGAAGAAAACGAAGGAAGAAAATTAAAGGTAGAAAAACAAAACATTGAACAAATATTGAAGAACAAATGGAAATAGTTAAAAGAAAATCTGGTAAAGAAATTCAAGTGGAATAGAAACAAAGATCAAGATTTATACGTCTCATTTGAGTTGAAACTTGTAAGTAAAGAGAGCTTATTTGATCAAGAAAAAGTTACGAAATGACAATCTCACTTAAAATTTGATATAAATAATCCTAAAAATAAACAGATTGATGAAGAAAATATTAAACAAGAAACGCAAGAAGACACTAAATATGATAAACAAGTTAACAAAGCAAAGAAACAATTGCTTGAGATATTATTAAGGAAATTAGGGGAAATATAAAAAAGACTTCACAGCCTTCTAAGACTTTGAAATCAAGCATTAGAAATAGAAATATATCTTTTTAGGACATATTAGAAGATATTGAAGGATGATAGTATGATGAAGAAGAATCACAAATGAGAGATTATGAGATTGATCAAATATGATGATGATGATGCTGATGGTGATGAAGAACATTGAGTCATGTGAATGTACTTTATTCAATTTGTCTATATTCAATTTTATTGTGTGTGCGCGTGTATCTATATATATATATATATATATATAGACACCTACATATCATGCTACATTTCATGATGTCCCGAGCAAATAAAAGAAGGTAAGAAATTGTAATACGAAGTGATTACAAACATTAGTAGGAATCTATGCACTTGAGAGAATAGGATCATATACCCTATACATGTTATAAGAACCTAGATAGGATACTTTGACTTGAAGCTCCTAGTAGAAAGGTGGACTTATTTTATATGAGTAGACTATGTAAGTTTTCAAAACACTTAGGAAGTGAGATCATGACTCCTTCTAGTGCATGTCTCTAGATCCTCAGCTCTCATTAGGGAGTTCGGCCCTTCCCCTCTAATGAAAAATTCATGAAGAAACGAAATAAATGAAAGATCACTAGATTAATGGTTGCTACAAAAAAAAGAGAAAAAGAAAAAGAAAAATAACAGAAATAGACAAAAATAGTTTTCATGAATCACATGTGGTGTCAAAAATACTTTTGAGATTTATAGGTGGGCTTTATAAGGTGGAAATATATGTAGTAGAGTTAGTTACATTTCTTGATAGGTGTATAGGGACGAAACATGAGAACATCTATAGAAAATGATGATTGACATTGAAACGAGTCCATAGGAGAGACTATAACTAGAATGTCTAAATAGTTTCTATAGGCATAGTTTGACTTATTATCAAAGGTATTGTGCTATTCAAGCAAGTTTTTTCATCATGAATTATGCACTTGAAAATCATCTTTATTTTGCTTGGGACCTACATATGCATAAAAAGATAACGTTTCATTATTTGAAAAGAGAAACATAAAAACTAAAAAGACTTTCGAAAGAATCCTACTACACCTTTGTTTCACTTTGTAGGTTGGCCCATATGGACAATGTGCAGGTTTATTGGGGCTAGATGTCGGGACGAAATCCCCCTAGTGTTGTGTACCAAGAAAAATTTTCAATAATATTTATTTGCTTTTCTGATTGAGAACTGATATTTTGATCACCAAAAGATGAAAAGAGCTGTAAACCCTTTAAATGTTTGATTGATTTAATTGATTAAGTGATCAAAACATTTCATCTATACATTAAACTTGTATATTTACATGTATAAAGTTCATTTATCCCTTAAAAACCTCAGAACCCTAGGTGAATAACTACGAGGTAACCCTTGAAAACCTGTTCCAAACCCTTGAAATCCTAGCTCAAAAGTTAACTTGGGATCCTTTAAAAACCCAAACCCTTGAAACCATAGCTTGAAATCATGAAAAACTAACCATTTAACCCCATGAACCTTGATTTTAACCCTTAGAAATGTTTGTTAAAATGTTGGGAAGATGGATGAATACTTCAGGATGATGAGTAGGTACTACCAAATCTTGCTTTGTACCAGCCCTTTGATGCTTCAAAGTTGATACGTGGACCTCCTTAGAATTCCAATGAAACCATAAAATGACCTATGTACTTTGGAAATGATGTATGAAAAGATTGAATCAAAACAGACAACTTTGAACTTCAAGTCTTCAAGAAAACCTTCTATTTTTTACCATACACCTGCTATATCTTTTGCTCAGTATGACTAGCATAGTACGAATTGGAAACATTCATTTTAGGGGTATTTAATTAGCTTAGAAATCTAACTATTCCAAGTAGAATAACTTAAAAATATTAAATATTCTCAGAGAAATCAATTTAGCAAGTAGACCTTTACCCCTGATTTTTTAGGACTGTTGCAGACTTCGACCAATGATCACTTCGACAGACTTTTCTCTGAAATACCTGAATAGAAATCCTACAAATTTTGATAGTATGTAGAATACTTTGAGCTGGCTCCAACAAGCTATAGATCTTTGAAGTTGGTGGAGAAATGAGTGAGATATGGTCTCCACAAGTTGACTGACTAACAGAGACTATGAAAGAGATTCAGAAATGAACAAATGTACATATATGTATTAATGAACACTTGTGTACAAAATCATTGGTTTGGAAACCATAGCCAAATGATGTGGTAAGGTGTAGGCAACAGTGTAGGCCTTACACACATATAGAGATGAGAATGAAGAGCTCAAAAAGTGACATGTACAACCGCGACTTTTTGATGATCACTTTTATAGTAGTTGAGTTCAAAGTTTGAAGTTGAATTCAAACTTTTGGCTTTCTATAATCATGCTCCTACATCCTAGGAGATATTCTCTTAATTGATTGATGCTTTACAACTAATAAAGTCCACGACTCCCTTGGGTAGGTGGTTACAAAGATTCCAAGTCAAATATGACTTTTACAAAAGGATAAAATGGTAATAAACCATTAGCGTTGATTCCTATATGTTAGTTGAATGTCCTTGCTTAATAGCTTCTCTCTCACATAATGGTAATGGACCTCTATATGCTTAGTCCTAGCATGATAAATAGGGTTAGCTGCAAGGTGAAGTGAGCTTGTGTTATCTCCAAAGATCAATGGTGAGGTAGTATACAAACCCAATTCTGTATACAATAACTTGATCCATATGGCTTCTTGAGTAGCATTGGCCAATCCTCTATACTTTTCCTCTGTAGAAGATAAAGCAACAGTAGGTTTCTTCTTTGAAGACCATGATATTGGTTTATCACCTGCAAATGAAATGTATCCTGAAGTGCTTCTCCTATCATCCTTGCATCCTGCCCAATCTGCATGTGAATAAATCTTGATATCCAAGTTTGAAGTGTAAGGGAAATACAAACCATGATGTTGAGTACCCTTGAGGTATTTTAATATCCTTTTGGCAGCCTCCAAGTGAGGTGCCCTAGGCTTGTGCATAAACTGACTTAGCACACTAACTCCATATGCAATATCTATCCTTGTCAAGGTTGCATAGTTCAAGCTTCCCACTATGCTTTGGTAACTTGTAATGTCATCAATTTCATCACCTTCATGGGCACTTAGTTTTAGATTTACCTTCATTGGAATACTTGCAACTTTGGTATCCTATAAATGAAACTTGTTCAACATATCCTGTGTGTATTTTCTTTGATTAATGTAAATTCCTGAGTTAGTGTAAACTAACTCAAGTCCAAGAAAGTACTTTAGTAAACCAAGATCATTGATCTTGAACTCCTTCATCATTTGGTTCTTGATTTGTCTGATTCCATTGACATCATTACCTATAAGTATGATATCATCAACATAAACACAAAGGTATATTACATCTGAATTACTTCTCTTAATGAATAGAGAAGTGCCTGTCTTGCTCATGACAAAGCCTTGGCCTTGAAGATATGTGGTAAACCTATGGTTCCATGCCCTAGGTGCTTGCTTCAATCCATAAAGAGCCTTTTTTAATTTTCATACATGTGTTACCTTATTAGGATCCTCATAACCAAGAGGTTGTGACATGTATACCTCCTCTGAAATCCATCCATTCCAAAAAGAATTTTTTACATCTAGCTGATACATGTTTCAATTCTTAGATGCAGCCACACTTACCAATACCCTGATGGTTGGCATCTTGGCTACAGGTGAGAATGTTTCTTCATACTCAATGCCTAGGGTTTGTGCAAAACCCTTTGCTACCAATCTATCTTTGTACCTATTTATTGACCCATCATAATTTCTTTTGATTTTATAGATCCATCTAGATCCAATTACCTTCATAGCTTCTTTCTTTAGTACTAGTTCCCATGTGCCACTTTCCTTGAGTGCTTCAATCTCCTCATCCATAGCTTCCTTCCATTCTATCTTGGTCATGGCTTCTTCATATGATCCTGGTTCTTCAATTGACAAGTCTTTGGCAAGATAAATAGAATGTTTAGTGACAAGAGAGGTGTCATACCCATATCTGATAGGTTTTTTTCTTTCCCTTTGTGATCTTCTGATTGATTGATTTGAAGATTCAGGTATGTCTTCAATTTTCTTCATCTTGAGTTTGCCTTTGGATTTCCATGCCTTTAATTCTTCAAGATTGATAATGTCTTCATCATCCGAATTGGAGTCTTCATTCTGAGTAGGTTCCTCCTTAGCAAGACTTGGAAACTTCTCCTTCATGTCATAGGGTAGTTTAACCTTCCTGCATTCATTCTCATACCAAGAATCATTTTTCATCAAAGACATCTCTACTAACCATGAATCCCTTATCTGAAGGGTTGTAGAACCTGTACCCTTTCTGCTTTAGATTATATCCAATAAAGATACACTTCTCAGCCTTAGGGTCTAGCTTACCTCTTATCTGAGAAGGAATGTGTACATATGCTACACATCCAAATATCCTGCAATGATCAAGTGAGGGTCTCTTACCATGCCATGCTTCATAAGGGGTCATCCCATCAAGAGATTTAGATGGTAACCTGTTTATGAGGTAAGTGGCAGTAGATACACTCTCTGCCCATAAGAAATTAGGTAATTTCTTTTCATTCAGCATTGACCGAGCTGTTTCAACAATCAATCTATTTCTTTTCTCAGCTACCCCATTCTGTTCAGGAGTATACCTTGTGGTGATTTCTCTCTCGATTCCTTTGTCCTCCAAAAATGCTTCAAAATCATTGGAGAAGTACTCATCTCCTCCATCTGACTTTAGCCTCTTTAGGTTTCTTCCTATCTGATTCTCAACAAGTGCAAGATATTTTTAAAAACAATTGAATATTTAATCTTTGTGCTTCATAAAGTACAATACAGTCCACCTGCTATAGTCATCAATAAAAGATACATAGTACCTTGATCCTGAGATTGAGGGGTCTTTGCTTGGTTCCCATACATCAGTATGGACAAGCTCTAGGTAGTCCTCATGCATGTAGCCTTTCCTTGATAATGGTAACCTGTGAGACTTTCCAAACTGACAAGCACCACACTTGTAGATCATATGTTGCTTGGATACATTAGGTATTCCAAGCACACATTGGTCCCTGCATATTTGCTTCAAGGTTCTTTCACCTACGTGCCCTAATCTTTTATGCCAAATCTCAAGCTTTGAAAGTGCTTGATCCTTGTAATTGTAGAGTGCAATACTCTTTGTATCTTCTAGCTCAAAAGTAAAAAGTCTACTTGATTTTTCTCCTTTAGCTATTCTCTTGAACCCATGCTTGGGATCCTCCACAAATGCTCCATATTGGTTGAACCGGACCTGCAAACCTTTTTCCACAATCTATCCAACACTTATCAGATTTTTTGTAATGGTTGGTACATATAGTACCCTACTCAACAAGTTTTGATTCACATCAAAAGTCATAACATCTCCAACTTTAACTATTGAGTGCTTGATGTCATCACCTGTTTGTACTTGATGTTTACCTCTCGGTTCTTCAAGGTTAGAGAGTAGAGCTACATTGCCTGCCACATGATTTGAGCAACCTGAGTCAATGTAGAAGAGATGGTGATCATTTGTACCTGGTTTTGAAGTCATGTTCATGATGAGAAGAGAATCATCTTGCTCTTCTATGTAGTTGTTGTAATCCTTTCTAGACTTGTATCCTCCTTGGTAGTTGCCATTGTAGTTGTTGTTGTAGTTATTGTTATAGTTGTTGTTGTACCCTTGATGATGGTTGAATCTTCCTCTTGAGTGTGAGTGTCCACCTCTTTGATACCCTCTACCTCTGTGATTCTTGTAGTTCCTGAAACACTCATCTGTAGTATGATTTGATAGACCACAAATGCTACATGGTGAGGAGTTATAAGATCTTCCCCTACCTTGCTTACCTCCTCCGCCCCTTCCTCTTGATGATCTACCTCTTCCTGCATAGTTGGCTTGGGAGGTAGTGCCTTCATCCTCTCCTTTCTTGTTCTTGCCTTTATCTATAGACTTACTTTTATCAGGGCAGAAGAGCTATTACCTTTAGATGAGTCTCCATTCTTGTTGAGCTTGGCTTCATGAGTGAACAATTGCCCCATGAGAGTGGTAAGATCTGGAATTTGCATGTCCATGTATAGGTCCATGGCAATGGTGAAGCTTTCCCATTTGTCATCAGCTTTAATCCTATTGATCACTTGCCTTACTATCTTCTATTCTTCAATCTCTTCTCGTATGCTTGCTAACTGATCTACTACATCTTTAATCTTGGTCACATACTCTGAAATAGTGCCTAGGTTGCTTCCTTAGTGTGGTGAATTCAATCCATAATTGGTTTTTTCTGGCCCTTGTGTTGGAAGAGAAGTAGGATGATAAAGTTTCCCAAGTCTCTTGGGATGTCTTACAGTTTCTAATATGTGGCAAAAGAGAATCATAGATGGAGTTGAGTAAGTAAGACCTTGCTAATGCATCCCTGGCACACCATGTGTTGAGCTTTTCATGTTCTTCCTTTGTTGGTCGTCCTTTGGTTTTGAATGAGGGCAATTCCTCATCTCCTGAGATATATCCATAGAGACTCCTTCCTTGTACGTATCTCTTCATCCTTAGAGACCATGCGTGATAGTTGTTCCTGTCCAATTTTTGAATAAATGAAGGAAAACCATCTCCCATTTTACCTTAACTTTGCTCTGATACCACTGTTGGGAATATGGATGAATACTTCAGGATGATGAGTAGGTACTGCCAAATCCTGCTTTGTACCAGCCCTTTGATGCTTCAAAGTTGATAAGTGGACCTCCTTAGCTTTCCAATGACACCATAAAATGACCTATGTACTTTCGAAATGATGTATGAAAAGATTGAATCAAAACAGACAACTTTGAACTTCAAGTCTTCAAGAAAACCTTCTATTTTTTACCATACACCTACTGTATCTTTTGCTCAGTATGACCAGCACATTAGGAATTGGAAAACTTCCTTTTAGGGGTATTTAGTTAGCTTTGCAAGCTAACTATTCCAAGTTGAATGACTTAAAAAGATTAACTATGCTCAGAAAAATCAATTTAGCAAGTAAACTTTTACCCCCGATTTTTTAGGATTGTTGCAGACTTCAACCAGTGATCACTTCGATGGACTTTTCTCTGAAACAGCAAAATAGAAATCCTTCAAGTTTTGAAAGTAGGTAGAATGCTTTGAGCGGGTTCCAACACGCGATAGGTCTTTGGATTTGGTCGCGAAATGAGTGAGATATGGTCTCCACAAGGTGACTGATTGACAAAGACTATGATAGAGATTCAGAAATGAACAAATGTAGATATATGTATTAATGAATACTTGTGTACAAAATCATTGGCTTGGAAACTATAGCCAAATGATGTGGTAAGGTGTAGGCAACAGTGTAGGCCCTATACACATACACAGATGAGAATAAAGAGCTCGAAAAGTGACATGTACAACCGTGACTTTTTGATGATCACTTTTATAGTAGTTGAGTTCAAGGTTTGAATTTGAATTCAAACTTTTGGCTCTCTATAATCATGCTCCTACATCCTAGGAGATATTCTCTTAATTGATGGATGCTTTACAATTAATAAAGTCCACGACTCCCTTGGGTAGGTGGTTACAAAGATTCCAAGTCAAATATGACTTTCACAAAAGGATAAAATGGTAATTAACCATTAGCATTGATTCTTATGCATCTTCATATGTGTATGAACTACAAGCCAAATGTGTAGGCTTGCGAATTGCACGAACATAAAATACCATTGTTTCCTACCCCTAAAGCCTTGTAAAACCAAAACTTTGTATATATTGATGTATAAATAAAATGAGTGAAACCTTTATCAAATTAAAAAGAAAAAAGAAAAAAGGAATTTATTTAAAAATAGAAAAATACAAAGGGACCAAAAATAGAATAAGATTTTCCAAAAGTGGAAAAGGAGAAAAAGAAGATCTCTGAATTAGAATGGAAAATCGGAAGACTCTCAAAGATCTAGATAAAAAAGAAGAGAATTCCGTGTGTCTCAATATGAGAGAAACTTCTATTTCTAAAGGTTGATCTCGAACTCTATAAAAGTAAGCCTTTTGATCATTTGATTTTCCATTGTTTTCCCAGGTTTTTTTCTCTTTTTTTTCCATTCCTTGTTGATGTTTCAAAGTATATCCTTATCCGTCTATCTCTAGCATCAGCCCATAGAGAGAGAGAGAGGGAAAGAGAGAGATATATATAGAGAGAGAGAGAGGAAGAATGATTTTTGAATATGGCATTAGTGTAGCTAATAGGGAAGATCCTTGTCATTCATGCATATTGATATGTCTTTCGTGCATCTTCAAAAACATATTTCTTATTTAAATTCGTGAACATTTGTGTTTGTGGTTGTGTAAAAGAGAGAGATGAAGTGACGGAGGTAGCGCTATGCAGAAAAGAGAGAGGTGAATCTTATGTTTATGTAAACATGGGCCTTTGGGTGTGTTCCAAGGATGGTTGAATACTTTAAATGTCTGGCTTAAATTGTCCAGTAGAGAGCTTCACCGTCAATTTGTGGATAACAATTGATATCTTATTACATGTGTTAAATAACATAGACATTAATTACATTGGCAACATTCAATTGCTTCCTCTCAAGTCGATCTTCTTACTTAAAGGAAGCCATTTTAGCATTGATCTCATGTGTGAACCTCTCCATTAGCACTTCACAAAGATGACAATGTGCTCTTTCGAGGCCATGTGGATAGGTGATAATGACTAGGGGAATAATTATGATAGAGAATAGCCACAGAGAGAGAGAGAGAGAGAGAGAGAGAGAGAGAGAGAGAGAGAGAGAGAGAGAGAGAGAGAGAGAGAGAGAAAGGTAGAGAGGCAGATAGCAGATTGCACAGACAAAGATGTGCTGCTTAGAGAGAGAAATGAGAGAGATGAGAAAGAGAGAGACATAGAGAAAAAGGGGACAAATTTAGGAACACATAGATCAAGGACTAAAGGAAATCACAAAATAGAGGGTGGGGAGAGAGAGAGAGAGAGAGAGAGAGAGAGAGAGAGAGAGAGAGAGAGAGAGAGAGAGAGAGAGAGAGAGAGAGAGAGAGAGAGAGAAAAGCAAAAGTGGTGATAGAAAGCATTCACAATGAAAGAGATAGAGAGAGAGAGGAGAGAGAGAGAGAGAGAGAGAGAGAGAGAGAGAGAGAGAGAGGGAGAGAGAGAGAGAGAGAGCACCAGAGAGAGATACAAAGAGAGATACAGAGAGAGAGATGGAGAGAGAGAGAGAGAGAGAGAGAGAGAGAGAGACAGAGAGAGAGAGAGAGAGAGAGAGAGAGAGAGAGAGAGAGAGAGAGAGAGAGAGAGAGAGAGAGAGAGAGAGAGAGAGAGAGAGAGAGAGAGAGAGAGAGAGAGAGAGAGAGAAAGAGAGATGCTGCTATGCATGCACAGAGGTGGTTGCAAAGTTCAGAGAATGAGAGAGAGAGAGAGAGAGGGAGAGAGAGAGAGAGAGCTCTGCATATGATCGACGCTTGTACAATACGAGAGAGAGAGAGAGAGAGAGAGAGAGAGAGAGAGAGAGAGAGAGGCCTTGGTAGAAGTTCTTCCGTTATCGGAACTCTATAGATTGATCAAAGAAGAGTTGATTGTCAGCACAACTGATCACATACCCTACTTGAAATAACTTGAATTTCACATTCGTATTAACCCAATCACCCAATCTCCTACTTGAAATAACTTGAATTTCACATTCGTATTAACCCAAGCCTATCTCCTTCTTTGAATAACTTCTATAATGTATGCACTAACTAAATGATCCTCCTCCATTTGAAGAAGATACTTACTTCTATGCTTAACTGATACTTCAGGAGACATATTTTAAGTTGTCACTCTGAAACTCAAAACCACAAACTCCATTGGAACTGCAACTTCAAGCCCATATACTAATCTTAATGGTGTAATTCCCGTAGTTATCTTAAAAGCTCTCCTGAATGACCATAAAGCTGAATGTAAAAGAAATCCGAATTTTTTTCATTATCATGAACTAGGTTTTTAAGAATACGCAACAAAGTTTTGTTAGTACTTTCTGTTTGACCATTTGCCTGTGGGTGATATGCTGTAGACTTTTTATGCATAATCCAATGAAATATTATTAATTCTAAAATTACATCATTAAGGAATTTAGCTCCTCTATCACTCACTAACTCCACTAGGCAACCAAACATGGTCATAATGTTATTGTAGAGGAGCTCTCCAACACTTGCTGCCTTGTTGTCCTTCAATGCTACTGCTTCCACCCACTTTGTGCAATAACCTGTGGCTACTAAAATTTATCAATTACCACATTGCATTATAGGCTTGATAGGCACAACAAACTCCACACCACAATTTTGAAATGGATCCAATAGTAAAATAGGATGATCAGACATCCGATCTGAATTATCTAGTTGACCTGTTTTCTGACAAATCACACACCTTTAGCATACTCAAGAGCATCTTTTCATATAGTAGGCCACCAAAATCCCGCTTGTAACACCTTTTTCCCTCTAATATCTCTTGAAAAGTGTCCTCCTGTTGCACCTCAATGTGCTTCTTGCAACACAGCTAGTTGCTCAAACTCTAGTACACATCTCCTAATGACCTGATCCACTCTCTTTTTATACAATGCACCAGCTATAACCAAATATGGTCTAATTTTGTGAGCAAAGTTCCTCCTTTGATCAGGTGTAAAATGTGGAGGTAATATTCCATTTATCAAAAACACTAATAATTGATCATGCTAAGAATCAAAATCAGCAATTTGTGCATTCAACAGCTCCGCATCAGGAAATTCATCATTTACACCTGTAGGTACTTCACTTGATTCCAATCTACTAAATTAATCTGCCATTGCATGCTCTTTCCCTGGAGTATGAAAAATAATAAAATCAAATTGTCGCAATAGAAGCATCCACCTAGGCAACCTTCTTGTCAATAAAGGCTTCTTGATCAATTACACCAAAGCCTAATGATCAACATGAAAAATCTACTTTATTACCCAATAAATAATGTCTAAACTTGTTTAGAGTATACACAATTGCTAAAGCTTCTCTTTCAATCACCAGATAGTTTCATTGAGCTGCACCCAACACCCTACTAGCATAATATACTGGCCTATACCATCCTTTTTCCTTTTGCTACATCAAAACTGTTCCTACAACCACATTTGATGCATCAAAAAATACATGGAATGGCAATGACCAATCTGAAGGCTGCAAAATTGGTGCTACTAAACCCATCTTCTTAATAACTGAAAATGCTTTTTCTTGAGCTTCAACCCATATAAATGGAACATCCTTCTTTGTCAAATGTGTGAGTAGTAAAGATATATTGGTCAAGTACCTTAAATACCTAGCATGTCACTTAATCTGACCACCAAACCTCATTACTTCCTTGATATTTGTGGGAGCTTTCACAGTCCTAATAGCTTAAATTTTTGTAACATCTAGAGCCATTCCTTTTTGAGAAATGACATGTCCCAATAAAATACCACTTTTTACCACAATGAAGCTCTTGAACGGATTGAACACCATCCTGAATTTTTTGCATTTGTCAAAACAAGATTTCAGATCCATCAAATGTTGTAACTTTTTTCGAAACATTGAGAAATCATCCACAAAAACCTGCATGCAATCCTACAAATAAGGTTCAAACACTTTATGTGCAACGTAGTTAAACGAGGGCAGTCCATTCTTCAATCCAAAACTCATGATTGTAAACACATAAGCACGAAATTATGTAATGAATGAAATTTTGTGCTGATCCTCCTTAGCAACATGAACTGGATTGTAACTTGAAAATCCATCCAAAAAACTATACATCTCATGTCCAGCTATTGCATCCAATACTGCATCACAAAACTGCATAGGAAAGGGATCTGTAATTGTAGCTGCATTTAACTTTCTATAATCAACACAAGTTCTCAACTTCCCATTCCTTTTAGGGACCACTATAATAGGAGACAACCATGTGACATGATTAATCGGTTTAATAAATCCAACTACCAACAGTTTATCAAGTTCCTCTTTAACTTGCTTAGCAAAATTAGGATTCATCCGATACCTTTGCTGCACAATTGGAACTGCATCCTTCTTTAAATTAATGTGATGTTGATGTAGATCAGGGTCTATAGCTTTCACCTATTAGTAATCCCAAGCAAAAACATCCACATATTCCTTTAATAAGCAAATCAGAACTTCCATGAACTGAACCTCTAATTCTTTGCTTACTCTCACCATCTTCGATTCAGTTTCTATCCCAAAATTAATTTCTTGAAGTTCGTCCTCTTTTGCCAGCCAAACTTTGCATATTTGTGTTCAGAAATCTTTTGAACCAAATTAATTACCTCTTTCTCTTGCTGCTCCAATTTTTGATGCGTAGGAATTTTGAGATTTTGTTCAAACATCCGTCTCAACTATGAACCCTCCAACGTAACACCTGGAATTGGATCATTTGACTTCTCCACTAGTTCGTCATCCTTTGCTAACACAACTTCCACATCTACTTCCAAAACTACTACAACAATTTGGTTTGCCTTAAGAAAGTCTTCCTCCTCATCATCTTCTATCTCATCTGCCAAACTAATGGTCTGTGCCATCAATGGTTTCTCTCGTACTAACATGTTTCTTCTACCTTTCATGGGAATGGTCACCTGCCTTTTACCTTTTGTAATCACCACCACATTCAATCCCCAATCTTGCGTAACCTTAGTCAATCTGAACCAAGGTCTTCCTAACAACCTTTCATACGGGTATGTAGACTCAGACATTCTAATCACCACAAATTTTACCATGAATGGCATCCCTCCAATTATGAGTTGTTGTTGTTTTAGAATGCCCAACGATTGGACTCTAGTTTGATCTACCATTTTTACTTGAAAAGGTGCTAGAACCAAAGCCTCATTCTCCATTTCTTTAAAAATATGCTCAGATAATATATTCACTCCTGAGCCACCATCAAGAAACACCATCAAATGGCCTTTGGTTATACTATACATGAATTACTAGCACAACAAAATCTACATCCGTCGGATCAATGTTGTTAGTGGATGTTGATGGTACCTGTGTAGCTCCTCACTCTGACTGCTATCCAACAAGCTTCTTCAATAACTTCTCTCTAAAAGCTGGTATCAAAGATAACAACTGATCTAAGGACAATTGCAAAGAAAAGTTAATGATCAGCTCGAACTAGTCATTTTCTAAATCTTGCTTGGACTTAATCTTATCCTCCTTCTTCATTTTCTGTGAGAATACTCCATCATCCTCCTCCTGAGATGAACTTGTAAATTGCACCTATTTTTGCTGATCTTACTCGATCCATTTCTGAACTTGGTCTCTTATATGTCTTTGTTCATACCAATCGATGGGACCTTTATTTTTAGACCTTGTAACTTCCAAGACATCAACTTCTTTGACCTTACCACATTGCTTGCAATCACAATTCCACTAATTTTCATGATTAAGATGTAGACTTCCTGATGTACTAGCACCTACATCGTTACGACACTCCTCATTCCATAATTCTACAACTAGAGGTCGGACTTTCATTGCCATGCAAACACTCAACTAATATTCTAAATCTCTAAGCATAGTCCTCAACAAGCATATTTTTCTGTCTAATCACCCTTAGCTTCCTCAAAATGTCAGAGGGAGTTTTCCCCTTCCTAAATCTCTCCAAAAATGCTATTTTCAATGCATTGTATGTAGCAAAGTGAGCTATACCATATTGACTACACTAGCTTATTGCTCTTCCTTCCAATGTAGCTTCAAATTGTTGAAGTTTAATGGCATCATCATATATTGCTTGGTATCCATTTGTGGTCCAATTTATCTCAAACTGAGCCACGTGACAATTAGCATTCTCTTTCGAAGCTCCTCCGGAATGGGCTACTTTAATCTTGGGATTTGGAGGTGGTTGCACCATTAGCTCTGATTGAGGTGTACGCCTAGTTCCTCCACCGGTCATCCTTGCAAGTGGGTCAAACTGGAGCGCTTTTCTTACTCCTATAGTTGCTTCTGTTGGGAATAGACCTCCTAGTATTTCGCCCACCAGCCTAGCTTCAACTACACCTGTTGCTCCTTCCTCCTCTTCAGGCTCTAAAATTTGATTCCTCTTGTGCCTCATACCATCACACTAATCAGAAGATGACTGTATGTTACCTAATTGCACTTGTGCTCTTGTATAATAGACCTTATTGAACCTTCCTCTTCTTCCTGTCATTCATCTCTTGCTTCATTAGAAACACAATAGGATCACCAAATGTGTTGGGGTTCGTGATCAACACATCACTTCTGACATTAGTCAAATTGAGACAAAAAAAAAATCTTGGTGTTGGTCTTTCTCACACAGAGTAAATAATGAGGCATAAAAATTCACATTCACCACTTTCTGATTAAAAAATGCTAAACAAAACAACTATAGAGGAACAAAGATCATTCACACACTTGCCCGGAATGATTATGTGTAAAATGCTTCAGTAAGGCTTTGAAACTACATAGAATACATTACGGATTCAGCAATTTTTTCTTCTACAAGGGAGATTTTGTCAATGCTGGTTTAAGATCAGCCTGCAATGCCTAAACTTCTTGTTCTTGAGAAGACAGTTCTTCTTCTTTGTCTTCTTTCATCCTCTTCCTAAAGATGTTTTTCCTTTCCCCACTACACTCTTACACAAACAAAATATAAGGAATATAATCACATGACATCAGTGTGTAACTAAATTGTAACTATTTGTTAAAAATCTGAGTCTGAAAAATACGGATTCAGCAAAACTTTGAAGCAGCACACTTCGGATACAACATATTTTGACTAAGCAACTTACCCCTCAACAATCTCACCATCTCCTCATAGTTGTATGTGAGCAACAAATCAACAAGGGAGATGGATTTCCCTCATCAATAGACAAATTGAATCAAAGTAACTACTCAGGTTGGTCACTTAGAATGGAAGCTTATCTTAAAGGGAGAAATCTCTATGGTTACATATCTAGAGATTAGATGATGCCAGTCCTTAGAAGCAAAGGTCAACCAACCCAAGATGAACAAGAGAGGTTAAACTCATGGTGTTCAAATCATGCTCTAGCAAGGTTATACCTTCTTAACTCAATCTCTGATTTTTCATTTTCACTTCCACACGTCAAGAGTTGCAAGACATCATAGGATACTTGGAATGCTCTTGAAGCATTGTTCTTATCAATCAAGAAGGCAAGAAAGAATCAACTATGGATGAAAGTCACCACACTCAAGAAGATGCCCATGAAGACTTTGTCACCAAAACAAAGAACATAACACACCAACTTGGAAGCATTGAAGAAATCATTGATGAAGAGCAGATAATAAGACATGTGATCAATGGAATAAAGGCAGGTGACAAATGGGAAGCCTTCATCACCGCCATGGACCTTTACATGGACATGCAAGTTCCTGATTTCAATACCCTCATGGGACAATTGTTCACACACGAGGCAAAGCTTATGAAGAATCGAGACAAATCAAAAGATAATCAATCTTGCACTCTCTATGCAGATAAGAATAAGAACAAAGATAGCAAAGGCAAAGGTAAAAAGTGTGATGATGAAGGTAGCACCTCTCTAGCAAACTTTGCAGGTAGTAATAGATGCCCAAGAGGAAGAGGTAGAGGAGGAAGACAAGGTAGGGGGGATAGTTCAAAGCTCATCTCCATGTGCCAAGGTAGGGGGATAAGTCAAAGCTCCTCTCCATGTGCCATATTTGGCCTAATTAATCACATTACTAAGAATGGTTTAAGGCGTCTAAGAGCCTAAGAGGAAGAGGTTACAATAGAGGAGGCTATGGAAGCTCAATAGGTAGATTCAACAACAACAATGGTTATAATAACAACTCATACAATAATAACAACTACCAAGGATGATATAGAGGAACAACACACTATAAAAATTATGCAGATTATCTAGCAAAAGAAGTTTCACATCTTGTGATGAACATGACCATGAAGCAATGTAAAGTAGATGAACATATATTCAGAAATTAAAGGCCTATTTAGGAAAAATGGGAATTACACAAGATTTTGAGACAGTTCTTTGTGTCCCAATGTTTTAGTTCTTGACTCATTCTCACACTACAACATGTTATTATCTCTTGATTGGGGTACATTAAATTGACACTCTAATATTAAGGATAACTATATTATATATGGGGTATCAAGCTTGGGCTAAAGCTTAAGAAGTTAACATAATAAGTAATATAAATGGGACTTGAATAATTCACAAATTTCTTGAATAGGCCGCATATAGATTGAGGTTGCTCAAATCATGTAGCAGGGAATGTAACTCTACTTTGGGGCTTCTAGGATCCAAGGAATACACATGAATTCCAAACAAGAGATGACATAAGACATCAGCTGGAGAAGATAGGCAATGTGAAGACTTTAGATGGTAATATGAACCTATTAACTAAGCTATTGTGAGTGCCAACTATCACCATAAATCTCCTTAATGTAGATTAGATTGTGGAAAATCGATTGAAGGTTGAATTCACAAAGAATGGAGCATTTGTTGAGGATCCACACCAAGGATTCAGAAGGATAAGAGGAGGATAATTTCAGCTAGATTATTTACATTTTAACTCCAAGATGCTAGAAACTTTTGCATTGTTCAATTATGGTACTCTATCAAAGCTGGAAATTTTGAACAGGAGATTAGCTCACATAGGTGAAAGAGATCTCAAGAAAACCAATAGGGATAAAAGTTTAATTCACAAAGAATGGATACATTCATGGAGACCCAACTGAGCTAGTCCATAGAGTTGTATGGGGACCAAGCAAGGAGCCTTCAATCTTTGGATCCAAGTATTAGGTGTGATTCATTGATGATTAAAGCGAATCGGAAATATTATACTTCATAAAGCATAAAGATGAAGTGTTTTCATTTCAA
This sequence comes from Ceratopteris richardii, assembly GCA_020310875.1. Classification (NCBI taxonomy): domain Eukaryota; kingdom Viridiplantae; phylum Streptophyta; class Polypodiopsida; order Polypodiales; family Pteridaceae; genus Ceratopteris; species Ceratopteris richardii. Next base: position 6,434,056 of record CM035412.1, read on the forward strand.
GAAATACCTAGCACTTTTAGAAAATCAAAGAGGTAAACTTTTGAAGAGATGGAGGGGGAGAATGTTTCTCCCATGACTTTGATTCTTATCTTGAAGAGAGAGGAATAAAAAGAGAGATCACTACCACATATACTCCAGAGCAAAATGGAGTGGGAGAGTGGAGGCTCCAAGGTCAATGCTAAATGAAAATAAATTACCAAATTACCTATGGGTAGAGGCTAAATCCACAACACATACTTGATCAATAGACTCTCACCAAAAGCATTGGATGTGATGACACCATATGAAGCATGGAATGGAAGATGATCTAGTCTTGGTCATTGCAAGATCTTTGGAAGCATAGCATATGCAGCATGGAATGGAAGATGACCTAGTCTTGATCATTGCAAGATCTTTGGAAGCATAGCATATTCACAAATTAGAGGAAAATTATTCCAAAGGCAAAGAAATGCATCTTTATTGGCTATGACCTTAAATAGAAAGGTTATAGGTTATACAATCCAAGAAGTAAAGATTTCATTGTAAGTAGAGATGTTGTGTTTGATGAAAACAAATCTTGGTTTGAAGATGATTGTAGGAAAATCAAACTTACCTATGATGTAGAGGAAGACTTTCCAACATTGCCAAAGAGGAAAGAACTTTTGCTTGAAGCATCAAGTGATTGTGATGGTGAGGGGAAGAATCCAAGAAAGGAAATCAATTATTGGAACTCCAAAGGCAAAGCTAAAGTGGACGAGATGAAAGATGTGGTATAATCATCTCAACAAACCATAAGAATGTATACTAGAGAGGAAAAGAAGCTCGAAAGGTATGGGTATGATACTTCTTTGGTTATTAAGCATTTAATCTACATAGCACAAGACTCAAACTCTGAAAATCCATCCACATATGAAGATGCCAAGGAAAACTGAGAATGGAAGGGTGCCATTGAAGACGAAATAGAAGCTCTACAAGAAAAGCAGTTTGGGAATTGGTAGCCAAGAAACCATCTATGAAGGTCATTGGTTCAAGGAGGATTTACATGGTAAAAAAGAATTCAGATGGTTGATCAATTAACTTACACAAAACAAGGCTTGTAGCCAAAGGATTTGCACAAATCCACGGTATTGATTATGAAGAGACATTCTCACCTGTTGCAAAGATGCCCACTATCAGATTACTCATGAGTGTTGCATCTTTCAAAAATTGTAAGACATCAAAAATGGATGTTAAAAATGCTTTCTTAAATTGTTGGATTCTAAGGGAGGTATATATGAATCAAACTTCTGGTTTTGAAGATTAATTGTACCCTTAACATGTGTGTAGGTTAAGGAAAGCCTTGTATGACTTGAAGCAAGCTCCTAGAGCTGGGAATCATAGAAGTTTCACTTATTTGTAGAATGAAGGTTTTATTGTAAGCAAGGCAGATCCTCCCCTCTTCATCAAGAGCAATCATTAAGAGGTCCATACCTCTATGTATATGTGGATGATATAATCATTATAGGAAATTATGTAGATGGAATTAGGAGGATCAAAGCTTAAATGAAGGAAGAGTTCAAGATCTATGATCTTTCCTTACTCACATACTTGCTATATGTGGAGGTGGTATATATACAGAAAGGTATGTTCCTCATGCAAAGAAAGTACATTGGAGATATGCTCTCTAAATTGAAGATGGAGAATATAAAGGTTGCAAGTACAAACATGGAGGTAAATCTAAAATAAAGTGCTCATGAGGTAGAACTCATTGAGGATGTAACTAGCTATCAAAGTCTAGTTGGAAGCTTGAATTATGCTACTCTAACTAGAGTATATATATGCTATGGAGTAAGTTTGTTGCGTCAATACATGCACACTCCAAAGAAGCCTCTCTAGAGGACTTAGTTATTCTAAATGCATATTTGGGAAGCTAAAGAGGTATACTAAGAATCCTTGTAGTAAGATTTGCAGGTGTAGAGCAGGTTTTTATCAAGCACTAGCTCATCTCTAGAACCTATCTGACCATCTCCGCATAGATAGGTAGGGGAAGAGCTCAAAGCACCTGAGCTTGTGCCATATGTGACCTATCAAATCACAAATTAGATCATTTCTTCAAAAACCCAAGGAATTAGAGAGGAGACACCTATAATTAAAAGTATTAAGGAGGAAACAAAGGAAGGATAGACTACAACAACGACACTAATGATAAAGCTCAAGAGGATTCACTTCTAGTTATGAATATGACAATGAACAACGGTGATTCTAATGATCCTGTGTTCTACATTGATTTTAAATGGTCAAATCATGTATTAAAAAAATGTAGCCTTGGTCTGAGACTTGGAAGATCTAATGAATAAGCATGCAATCCATATCGGTGGTGGTACAAGGCACCCTTTGGAGATGATAGGGAATGTGAAAATGTCCAATGGTAATATGAATCTATTCAGTAGGGTTCTCTATATGCAAAGTATTACTAGGAAACTAATAAGTGTAGATTAGACTCTATAGAAAGTTTTGCAGGCGAGATTCACCAAGCATGCACCTTATGTTGAGGATCCATAGATTCCTTAGAAAACGCTAGATAAAGTGTCTAGTACTTGTTTGCAAAGAGATTGAAAGAAAAAAGGTGGTTAGATTTTCTATGAACTACATTTCAACATCACAAAATTATCGATATTGAGAATATGAAAAAGAAAAGATCTCGAAAAATTAAAATGAGAATATTGAAAATATTTTTTATTTATTGGGAATACTCAGTTCTTTTTGAAAGATTACAATTCACTTTGAAATCAAAATTCTCTAAAAAAGGTAAGGTTCATAAAAAAACTGAGTAAATTGTGAAATTTCTAATGGAAACGAGGACAAAGGGAACAGAAAGGCTCAATCCAATATACAATATTTAGTTTTATGAAAAAGGGTGAAAATCATGATTGAGAGAGTAGACTATAAAAGTAGGACTTGAAAAAATTAATATTGATATATACATTTAAGAAAAAACATGATGAAAGTATGAGGATAGAAACCAAGAAATTTAAACACTATCTAGATAGGTGCCCTCTGGAAGAAAATCCATCAATTACTAAAATATTGTCACTATTCATGGAAGGATTGAACAATGCACAATTAAGGACAACAATGTACTATAGAAGATGTCCACCTTTAAAATCTTGTGGGAATCCATTGATCTAGAAGATAATAGGGGAAATGATCTTTCAATCATTGATCAATAGGAGAGTAGTGAAACAAAAATACCACCCACAAAGGAGTTAGCTCAAGCCATAGCAAAAGTTTTAGGAGCTATAACTAAAACAAGTTTAGTCAACCCTATAATAACACAAACCAAAAATTCTATGTGTGTGGAGAAAATCATCCTACTGATATGTGAAACTAGCCAAAACCATGACATTTAGAAGGTAGCAGAAAACACAAATACTATAGATTGGAAAACAAATAAAAAATCATATAAGGAAGAGTGTTCTTATAACAAACAACTAGTGAGAGAAAGGGATTATCAAAGGTGGTCATTACAATTAAAGAAGGAGATTTAGGAGCAACCTAGACCTGTCTTAGGAAAACGACCACCCATACCAACTAATGTGGTTAGAGTAAAGTAAACAATAGTGGATGAAAATCAGGAGAGCACCTTGTTACCAACTACAGAATAATCTGATGGATATAATAGTCATTAGGATGATCATTCAGAGGACATTAGTTAGGAATTTATATATACTAAGAAACTTGATCTTCAAGCCTTGCATTTTAGAAATGGGAGAATTCAAATGGATGCAACCACATTCATGGATATAGGAGAAAAATACATGTCAAACCCAAAACCTCAATTCAAGAACACACATAAGGTCACCTATTATAGGTGTGGGGGAGATTTTGTTTGAGAAAATTTCTTCAACAAACCTACTTTTATAATAGAATAAGCTTATTGTAAGAATTGTGGGAGAAACCATTTGATCAAAGATTGTCCAAAAAAGCCAACTTGAAAATGCAAACACTCACATACCTTTACAATTAGTAGAAATTCTAGCAAATCTTGGGAGTGAGAATGAGAAAGTAGCACCTATTCAAGTAGTAACAATAGCTGAAGTCAAGCAACAAAAACTATGCATAGAGGGGGGTAAGAGAGAAATGCGAAACAACCCTTATTGGAAAGAAAGGAGAGCTAAACAAAAGTCTAAGTGGGAACATAAACTTGAAAAACTATAAAAGTTAGTATAGACTTAATTTCATAAGAAATTCCAAGAAATTCCAAGAGAACCATTTAAAACAAAATCATGAGCACAATCACCTGCAAAATCTATCAAAACAGTCTATAGATTGACCAAAGCATACCAAAAAACAATAGAAGAAAGACCCATCCCAACAGATCAGGAGAGGATGTATCCAATGCTTGAATGGAAGCAAAAAACATGAAGTTGTATAAAGAATTCAAAGACTCATTAATTATGAAAAGAATAACTCTTAGAGAGTCAATTCAAAAACTTAGAAAATTTACAACAAAGAGTTAGGGAAGAAGTATTGAAAGATAAATGGAAGAACAAAATGATCAATCAGCTCACAACAATACTCAAGAAGAAGTGCGACTAATTGAAGATCCTAATGAAATTCAAGATATACCATTGAAATTGAAAATTAACCTGAATTATCAATTTAATATTTTGTGCCAATGGACTTTAAAGGAAGTATTCAATTACAACCCTCATCTACAAGACTATCCAAAAAACACAATGGAGAATCTTGATAACACTAATAGAGAATAGCTCATGCAAGTACCCATAGATAAAATTGGAGGATACTTTGAGGGTGAAGAAGGTAATACTATAATTTCAACTCACCATGGAGATAAACAAACAAATGCTATTTTAGACAGTCGACTAGGGATAGCCATTGTGATAAGAAAAACTTAGGAAGAATGGGATGCTCAGCCACTCAAACCTACTATAATGAAACTCCAACTTGTAGATGGACATATAGAAACACCCTTAGGAATTTTGGAAAAGGTAATCATAACAACTTGTGGAATAGAAATTGAACACACTTTTGCAATAGTTGAATTTCTTCATGTTACCTCATATGAGATCATCTTAGGAAGATCTTTTATGAGAGAAATAAATGTTTCAAGATTTAGAAAAGATTGACATCATCTACAAAACCTAGGAAATGTTACCAAAATAAATATAAGGATGGAAAATTACCATGAAATATCTCCAAGAGAATGGAACAAGGCTCACAATCAACATGAAAATATCAATGAATCAAAAGAAATGTCAAATGTTGGAAGAGAAGATGAAACATCACTTTGGACATTTGGTCCAACAAAGATAAAATTGCCAAAATGATTTCTTGTAAGAAAAGAAGATTGTATACGTGATAGAGCATTAGAGGATGAAAGATACATCTCATAAATTTGATGATGAAGATTTTGAACCATATGGATTGAATCAGAACTTGTTCACCTTAGATGAAGCCAATGAAGAGAATATGGGAATAAATTTTCTAAATGAGGAAGGGTATGATATCTTTTACATATGTTTAAGAATAGTACGGGTTGAAGAAGTTAAATTACCATTCAAAATAGAAAAATCAAAATAAGAAATAAATAATAAAATTTCATATATGGAAACTATGCAAGGATTTGATGCCATCAAAGATAAAATCTCAGGAAAAAATATATCAAAATTGAACATAAAGAAAATTCGAAAAAAAAACCCACAAGAGAAGTTAAAACACATAGAACATGGTAGTCAAGATGAAAAACAAGAAAAAACTCATTTTCCATCAAATAAAAAAAAAATGAAGTTAAAGATAGATTTTTTACTAAACTTGAAACCATAGAAGGAGATGAAAAAGGAGAATCCTATGATAATCAAGAAGAAACAAAAAAAGGATAGTAATAAGCTGAGGGGGAGAGACAAAAAAATTGTAATTGCAGATGACATGGCAAAAAAAGAAGAGGAGGCCTCAATCAAACTAATCATAGAGTTTAGAGATGTATCTGCCTATAGATTCAAAGATATTAAAGGAATATATCCTAACATTTGTGTGCATAGAATACCATTAGCACCCATATGAAAAACCCAATAAGCGAAGAAATTATACATACAATGATAAATAATCTTCAAACATTAAGGAGAAGATAGAAAAAATATTGGTGGCTGATTTCATTTATGAAATTGAGTATACACAATGGATATGAACAATAGTTGTGGTCTCAAAGAACAATGACAAATTTAGGGTTTGCATTAATTTTAAAAGGGTCTATGGAACAACTATTAGAGACAACTATCCATTGCCTATAATAGATCAAGAAAAAAGGAGAATCCTATGACAATCAAGAAGAAAAACAAAGCTATTAATACCACAAGATGGGGAAGAAGATAAACGAATTGTAAGGGTGGATGACATGGAAAAAGAAGAAAAAGAGGCCTTAATCAAACTAGAAAAAGGGTTTAGAGATGTGTTTTCGTACAAATCCAAAGATCCTAAAGGAATAGATGGGAACATTGTGTGCATACAACACCTATAACACTAGATGCAAGACATAGTAAACAAAGGCATTATATATATAATGATAAGTATTGTACAAAGACTAAGGGGAAATAGATAAACTATTGGCTGCTAGTTTCATTTCTGAAATTGAGTATACAAAATGGATATCACCAATAGCTATGTTATCATAATCTTATTTCATGCACGCATAGAGGCTATGAATGCTAAAAACACACAAAGAAATTGATATGCAAAGAGACAAGAGAGAACACTGCATTGAGTGCAATCTCCCCTCATTCACTTTGTCTCGAGAGTCCACAGAGTGCATGTATTTATAGAATTTTTTATTATGTCAAAAATAGTGGTTACATGAGAGCAGCTTCAAAAAGAATGTGTGAAAGTAAATGTTGGTCTCTTTTGTAGAGATCGTTTGCTTTTAATAATAGAAATTTCAACATACAAGGGCCCTTTTACCAAGCACTAATTTTACTAACTATTTAAAAATAGAACTCTCTACATGGGTTTATTTACAAGCTATATAAAATATAAATCCGATTATTGATTCCTTTCATGCCTTTTGCACCCTCACAAACCTTCAACTGCTATATCAAACACACCAAATCACAATAATACATTAATACATTGCCACTCCAACAATTCTTTATTCAACGCATTCCATAATTCATAACATGCCCCATAGTTGAAAAAGCAACTGATTTTAGTTGAAAAAAGTAAATAAATATGAATGGCGAGTCACATGTTCCATCAATGAAAAAAATAAACATGTTCCATGTAAAAACACATGCATGTAAATGTTCATAGAGGAACTACGTTAATGTGTATGTGTATGATGTGTAGAAATTGAGTGATCATAATGGGGTGTTAATCGTGTTTTATGTATCCATTGACATTCTTCAATAGAGTGATTTTTGTACTTAACTAAATATCAATGATATTGAGTACCTATTTTTGGTGAAAATGAGTCCAAGCCTACATACTTGGACAATTAGCATGTATCTCATATAGTCACATATGACTATTCCCTTGTAAAAGTCAATTACTTTTTATCCTTGTAAAAGTGCATATGATAATTGCACCAATCCCAAATGGAGTTTGGAGGAATAAAATCTCGAATTCTCGATGGATACTAGATGGGAGAAAAAAGCCTAAAGTTTGGGACTCACTTTATGGTGAGAATTTGAATTTGAATTCAAAGCTTGGCTCCAACTTGAATTATAAAAGTGAGTAAAAACATGTGTGGAGGAGAACCTGAGACCAATCGGAAGGGATTTGTGTGATTAATGAGCTTATTCTATAGCCACTTTAGTACCCTTATAGTGTGCAATTATAGATTGCCATTGTCATTGTATTTCTATGTTATTTAATACATACATATTGATCATATCTCTACTCCACTTCTCTGTTATGATCATCTCATAACTTAAACTTCGCAGAGCTTGTTCTCAGTGCATAGTTGATCATTTGATATGATTTAAAGTACTATAGATTCAACAAACTGTCTATTTCATAGTGACAAAGTTTCATTATCATTGTTTTTCTCAATCTAGAGATATCTTCATATTTTTGCTCACTCATCTATATATTGTAGCACCCCAAAAATATCGGGATAGTCCTTGAACTTGCTAGGCATCACTCTCTATGCACAATTGATATTTTTTATTGAAATGACTCATGATTTGTAGTTATCTAAGTTAGTTGGATCCTCCCAAAAGGAATTTACCTAATTGCTAGTAGGTTGAGAGAACTCTTCATTTTATTGAACATGTGCATAGACCAAAACAGCAAGTCAAAGCTCTTGGTTGAACTTTCTACTCATCTGTTTTGATCTATTGATTAGAGGATAATGCACCAAAGCCCATATGTTATTATTTTTTATCATTAGGAAGCTCAAGGGGTCTCTACAATCTCCACAACTTCATTTCTAGAATTTATCCACCATCTCCTCAAACAGTGGTATTAGAGCAACAATAAGCAAGATGGGAGATTGATTTCCATCATTCATTGACAAATTGGATGGGAATAACCACCCAACATGGTGCTTAAGGACACAAGCATATCTCCAAGGAAGAAGCTTATATAGAGATGAGAAAATGCCAATATTCAGAACCAAACATCAACCTACAAGAGAAGAGTTAGAAATGCTAACTACATGATGTGCAAAGGATGCTCTAGCGAGGTCTTATATAGCTAAATCAATATCTGATTTCTTATTATCTCATATTAGGAATTGCACGACCTCTAAAGAGACCTGCGAAGTAGTTTCTTCATATTTCTCATGAAATACAAGGGATAGAAAGAACCAGCTATGGATGGAGTTCACAACCTTGAAGAAGGAACCAAAGCAAAGTGTAGTTGACTATGTAACCAAGATGAAGGATGTAGTTGACCAACTTGCGAGCATTGGAGAAGAGATAGATGAGGAGGAGATAGTAAGGTGGATCATAAATGGCATCAAAGCTCATGATAAGTGGGAGTCCTTCACCACAATAATGGATGTTGATATATTTAGGTAGTGATGTGTGTGAACACTCTAGGACCGTTGGTGCACGTTTTTCCCTCTTTAGGATTCTCTAGTAATACATTCAGTATTGTGTGTTGTACTGCAAGCTTCTTCTTCTTCCTTGTGTTGTTCACATGCTTCTGTAGACATCTAACTCCAACAATTGGTATCTAACTCCAACAATTGGTATCAAAGTAGGTCGTCGTTTCATCTAGGGTGTCATCGACACTCCTCCGGTTGCATTCTCAAAATTGCATGAACTTTGGTGAGCATACCTAGCATGTTTCCGAGATCAAAACGGCTTTGCTTTTTTTGTGCCAAAATCGCGATCTAAGCTCGGCCTCGGAATGCACTATCACACTTTTCTGCAGGCTATAACATCTTCTTGAGCGGCCTATTTCATCTTTTTGTGTGAAAGGTATTTCATCACAAAGTCTGCTACAGGTCTAGAAAAATTCATCTTGGTAGTTCTGTTCAACTTTTTGAGATACAATCAGTTTTCTACATCAAGGTATTTTAGTCACCGACCATGGTTGAAAGCAGTGATCTATTGCGTATATTGGCTGTTGAGAATAAGTTGGATGGCACCAACTACTCGTTATGGGCTTACATGATGCGACATGTATTGGTTGCAAAAGGACTGTGAAACATTGTGCAGGGTGTTGAAAAATGTCCTATCACACCTGCAACTATTACAACTGCAGGTACTAAAGCTGATGTAGAAGGTATCGAAGATGATGATATTTTGCATATTCCTATTCGTACTATGGTTTCTGCTGCACCTACTATAGAGCATATTCATTAGGATTGCAGAGATGCCTAGGCACATGCGTTGATAGCTTTGTTTATCAAACATGCCATTATTCCTCATATACGCTCTTGCAGAACAACTAAGGATGCTTGGGATACTCTTACCACATTGTACCAACCTAGGAAAAGAGTTGGAGAGTGAGCACATGAATGAAGGTGATTCCATGGACAGTTTTCTAACAAAGATCAAAGACTTGAAGGAAAAGTTGATTTCTGATGATGAGGTTATACCAAATAGCTCACTTGTGCAGACCGTTCTGAATGGTTTTCCTGATTCGTATCATGGTTTTGCTTCTACTCTTCGGTTGATGATGAAAGGCAATCCAAATGGCTTGTCATTTGAGGAGTTAGCCTTTGTTTTGTTGCAGGAGGATCAGTCTAGGCAGAATAGGTCCATTATGCATGTTGTGTTGCGAACATTTGTTTTATGTAGGGTACAAGTTTCAAATTATGTAAATACCTTTGGGAAGTCTTCAAATACTTCAAGAAGGCTCATATTATTCATAAAATGTAGCAAAAATACCATGTGAGTTCTAGAACATGGTGAGTCAAATTAGTGAGTCACAAGGGAGCTTCAGTGGTGTCCTAGTGGAAGGTCGATGTGGCTAGTTCTCAAAGTCCATCAATACTTTGCTTATTTGAGCACTTGAGTCATGTACTAGCTCCATCCAAGTGTCTACCACGAATTTAGATGTATTAGGAAGGTTTTAGATTAGTTTCCCATGCTATAAAAAGAGGAGAAAAGTCGTGATCTTGTGGGATGTCCAAGAGAGTCATATGTGTATCTCTACACTGCTGTAGTTTTGTATGCAGAGATTGCAGAGCTTGTATCACCCTCATTATATATCCAAATTACATGTTTGATAGCGCATTGGAAAGCTCTTACTGTCTACTTTCTTCCTGTAAATTTTCATAATCATTGGATTTGTGAGCTGAGAGCAATACTCTCTGCAGGTAGTGTGTGTTCTCTGTTTTTTATCCCTGCTGAAGGTCTCCATTAAACCTCAAACTTGCAAAGGTCATATCTCCTTGTGTATGTATCCAAATCATGTGTTCTTTGGCTTGTTAGAAATATCTTTAAGTCTACGTGTATTCTAAAAAGTTTCAAAGTCATTGGAGTTGTGAGTTAAGAGCAGTAGTCTCTGCAAGTGATGTGTGTCCTTAGGTTCATCTCTGTTTCAAGGTCTCCATTAAAGCTGCATATTGCAGAGTTCATAGCTCATTGTGTATTTATCCATTTGAGGTGTTCTATATCTTGTTGGAAAGCTCTTAGAGTCTAGTTTATGTGTGTGAAACATTTTTGGAAAATTCCAAGTGAGTAAAGAGCAGTTTGCTCTGCATGAAAATTGGTCTGTGCATACAAGTTTGTGAAAAAGTCAACTAGGTCCTGTTGGGTTTCACCTACTTCTAGCTGTACTTTGGAGATCAATAAACTCCAACATTGGTATCAGAGCAAGTACTTGGAGGCTTGGAGAAGGTTATCATACCTTGATGAAGAATTTGAAGCTATCAAAGAAGCAGTTCATCATCAACACTACACAAAGGTAGAAGAAGATTGCAAGGAGGCATTTGAAGCAACATCCAAGCAAAGAAAGGTGCACATACCTCATTTACAAGGTAAATATTATATTTCTTCTCATCACACACATTGGAAAGGAGGCTTAAAGGAGGAAGCTTAGAATTTGTATTATGAGAGTCCAACATGCACAAATAGAGAAGCTTGATAAGACCAATTATAAGGCATGGAAGTTTAGAATCATAGCATACTTGCAAGGTAGAGGCTTGTATGGTTTGATTGACGGCACAGATATCAAACCCACATTACCAGAGGACCCAAATCAGCAACAATTGAGGGAGTTTAGACTTTGGAATGAGAGAGACAAAAGGGTTATATTCATTTTATCACAAAATATTCAAGATTCAATGGTAGGACACATAAAAGATCTAGACACAAGTAGAGATGTTTGGCTTGCATTGGAAAGGTTGTATGCTACAGGTACAAGAGCAAGGAAGATTCAACTAAAAAATGAGTTGAATAACATAAAGAAAGATACAAGGACATCGGTCAATGATTACATATTGAAAGTTAAAGAGATTGCAGATCAACTAGGATCAATTCAAGCTCATGTGGAGGACGACGACTTGGTTGCACATACTCTCAACGGACTCAAAGATGATGAGAGATGGAAACCCTTCATTACTTCAGTTTATGTCAGAGGAGAATTACCAGATTTTGATCAACTCATTGCCCTCATGGTCATGGAGGAGATGAATCTAAATGCTTCTACTTCAAATAAAAAAGGATCTCAAGGACAAGCTCTTTATGTAGGATCATCAAGAGGTGGAAACAGAGGTGGAAGAGGTTCAAATAGAGGTCGAGGAAGAAGGAGCGATGATCAAAGGACTTCAAGTGGCTTCTTCAACACAAGAGGAAGAGGAAGATCAAGCGCTAGAGGTACGAGAGGCTACTACAACTACAACCAAAGACAAAGGAGTGAAGATAATAAGAACAATTGCTATATATGTGGAAGGTATGGACACTATGCCAAAGATTGTTATCAAAATGAAAATAATCAAGGTGGTAATCGAAGAGGAGGCTATTCAAGAAGAGGTAAACAACAAGGAAATTATGCAGTTGAAGGTAAAAGTGATGATTATGATTCTCTTCTTATGATGAATGTAGAAACTAAGATGAATTGCAATAGCGATGTATGGTATGTAGATAGTGGTTGTTCTAATCACATGTCTCATGATGCTTCATGGTTTTCTAATATGCATAATCCGTCATGTAAAGGTCATGTTGAAACAGGAGATGATACAACACTTAAGATTATGCAGGTTGGAGATGTTGTTATGCAGGATAAGAGCAAGAAAAATTGCTTGAAGGATGTACTTTATGTGCCAACGATCACTAAGAATTTGATGTCGGTTGGTCAAATGGTAGAAAAAGGTCTACAAGTGAGATTTAATCATGCAGGTTGCTTCATTGAGGATCCAAAGCAAAGGAGGTTAATTGCTAGAGGTCAAAAACAAGGTAGATTGTTTACATTCAAGGTGAACCCAAATCATACAAACTATTTCTCGAATAGCAGAGCTTGATCTATGGCACAAAAGGATTGGACACATGAATGTACACAGGTTAAAGGAGCTATCAAAGAAGAGGATTGTTGAAGGATTACCTGATCTTACTAAGCAACATATGGTGCATCTTTGTGAAGCATGTCAAATGGGTAAGCAGAGTAGACAACCTTTCAAGCATTCAAGCTATGTAAGTGATGGTTTGCTAGATCTGTGTGTACAGATGTGTGGGGACCTACTAAAGAGGCATCCTTGGTTGGTAATAAGTACTATGTATCATTCATTGACGATCATAGTAGAATGACATTTGTGTATTTTATTAAACATAAGAGTGAGGTCTTTGATTGTTTCAAGAAGTTCAAATCATATGTCGAAAAGCAAACAGGAAGGTATATTAAGAAGCTAAGATCCGATGGAGGAGGAGAGTATTTCTCTCAAGCTTTTACTGATTTTTTGTATGATGAAGGTATCAAAAGAGAAGTTACATGCAGGTATACTCCACAACAAAATGGAGTCGCAAAAAGAAGAAACAGAATCATAGCAGAAGCATCTAGAAGCATGCTTAATGATATGTGTTTGCCTAATTATTTTTGGGCTGAAGCTGTTAGCACAAGTGTTTACATTATGAATAGAGTTCCGACTGCTGGAGTTCATCATTTGACACCATATGAGGTATGGCATGGAAGGAAACCAAGTGTAAGTCATTTGAAAGTATTTGGCTGTGTATGTTATGTACATGTACCTAGTGAGGTGAGATCTAAACTTGATGCGAAATCAGAAAAATGTATATTTATTGGTTATGCAGATACTCAAAGAGGATATAGATGCTATAATCCTCATACCAATAAGGTTGTTGTGTCAAGAGATGTAAACTTTGATGAATCACTTTCATGGTATGAAGATAAGAATTGTTTGCAGGTCATGGATGAAAATGAAGAAGGTGTGGTTGAAGGAGATGAATGCATAGTTCAGCCATCAGGAAGTTTAAATGATGAAAGGAGTGGTTTAGATGAAGAAAGAGGATCACCTTTCAATGGAAGATTAAGGCAAGAGTCACCTCCAAGTGTTAAAAGTAAAGGTAAACTCAAACTTGTTGAAGTTAATGATGAAGGAGAGGAAATTAGTGATGTATGTGAGTATGGAGAATCATCAAAGGTTCCTAATAAGAAAGGAAGAGCATCTACATTGGAGGTAAGAAGAACTTCAAGAGTAAGTAAGCAACCTGAAAGGTATACTTATGAATCTTTCATGAATACTCATTATGCTTTTATGACAAAAGTTGAGCAGGAAAATGAACCCACATGTTATGATGAGGCCAAAGGAGATGAAAAGTGGGAGAAAGCAATGAGAGAAGAAATGGAAGCTCTACAGGATAACAAGACTTGGAATTTAGTTCCAAGTACACCAAAGCAAAAGGTAATTGGTTGCAAGTGGGTTTTTAAGATTAAAAGAAATAGTGATGGTAGTGTGTCTAGATAAAAGGCTAGACTTGTAGCAAAAGGATATAATCAAACTCAAGGTGTGGACTATGAGGAAACATTTAGTCCAGTAGCAAATATGGCAACGGTGAGAACTTTGTTGGCTTTAGCTGCAAGTAAAAGGTGGAATATATATCAACTCGATATAAAGAATGCCTTTCTTAATGGTGAGTTAAATGAAGAAGTGTATATGTCACAATCAGATGGTTATGTGGATGCAAAATGTCCTAATCATGTATGCAGGTTAAAAAAGGCATTGTATGGTCTTAAGCAGGCACCAAGGGCATGGAATGCAAGGTTGGTAAAGTATCTTATGCTGCAAGGATACACAGCGAGTCATGCTGATCCTTCACTTTATGTAAAACATGTAGATGGCATGTGTGTCTATGTATGCATTTATGTGGATGACTTATTGATTACAGGGAATGATGCAAAAGCAATTGATGAGATAAAAGGTAATTTGGGAAAGGAATTTAAAATTTCAGATCTTGGTTTGCTCAGATACTTTCTTGGGATTGAAATTGTGTATAGCGATGAAGGTATGTGGTTGATACAAAGAAAGTATATATGTGATATGCTGAAAAGGTTTGGTATGCAGGAATGTAAATTTGTTTCTACTCCAATGGAATGTAATGTAAAGCTGAGTGCAAAGGAAGGTGATGAGTTGCATGATATGAATGTATATAGATCCATGGTAGGATCTTTGATTTATGCAACAAAAACTAGACCTGATATATGTTATGCAGTGGGAGTATTGTCACAGTTTATGCATGAACCTAGAGTACCTCATATGCATGCAGTGAAAAGAGTGCTTAGGTATTTGAAAGGTACCATGAACGAAGGATTATTTTATAGTCATGATGCTGATCTAACTCTTAAAGTCTTTTGTGATGCAGATTGGGCTGGAAGCAAAGATGACAGAAGATCCACAAGTGGATATGTAGTAATAGCAGGAAACAAGACATTAACATGGAGTTCAAAGAAATAGCCTACAATTGCTTTATCTTCTACAGAGGCTGAGTATAGAGGTTTAGCATTGGCTACTACTGAGGTTATGTGGTTTAAAAAGTTGTTTCATGACTTGAATGTGCAGGTTGATGTACCACTGATATATGGGGATAACTTGAGCAGCATTCATATGACCTCAAATCCTATTTTTCATGCTAGAACAAAGCATATAGAGGTTCACTATCATTATGTTCGAGAGAAGGCCCTGAACAATGAAGTGCAGGTTTCTTTTGTTGGAACAAAGGATCAAGTTGCAGATATCTTCACCAAATCCTTGGATGGACCAAAGCTTCAAAGATTCAACTATATTCTTGGCATGAAGGAAATACCCTTTGAAACTTGAGGGGGAGAATGTTGCGAACATTTATTTTATGTAGAGTACAAGTTTCAAATTATGTAAATACCTTTGGGAAGTCTTCAAATACTTCAAGAAGGCTCATATTATTCATAAAATGTAGCAAAAATACCACGTGAGTTCTAGAACATGGTGAATCAAACTAGTGAGTCACAAGGGAGCTTCAGTGGTGTCCTAGTGGAAGGTCGATGTGGCTAGTTCTCAAAGTCCATCAATACTTTGCTTATTTGAGCACTTGAGTCATGTAATACCTCCATCCAAGTGTCTACCACGAATTTAGATGTATTAGGAAGGTTTTAGATTAGTTTCCCATGCTATAAAAAGAGGAGGAAACTCGTGATCTTGTGGGATGTCCAAGAGAGTCATATGTGTATCTCTACACTGCTGTAGTTTTGTATGCAGAGATTGCAGAGCTTGTATCTCCCTCATTATAAATCCAAATTACTTGTTTGATAGCTCATTGGAAAGCTCTTACTGTCTACGTTTTTCTTGTAAATTTTCATAATCATTGGATTTGTGAGCTGAGAGCAATACTCTCTACAAGTAGTGTGTGTTCTCTGTTTTTTATCCCTGCTGAAGGTCTCCATTAAACCGCAAACTTGCAGAGGTCATATCTCCTTGTGTATGTATCCAAATCATGTGTTCTTTGGCTTGTTAGAAAGATCTTTAAGTCTACTTGTATTCTGGAAAGTTTCAAAGTCATTGGAGTTGCGAGTTAAGAGCAGTAGTCTCTGCAAGTGATGTGTGTCCTAAGGTTCATCTCTGTTTCAAGGTCTCCATTAAAGCTGCATATTGCAGAGGTCATAGCTCATTGTGTATTTATCCATTTGAGGTGTTCTATATCTTGTTGGAAAGCTCTTAGAGTCTAGTTTATGTGTGTGAAACAGTTTTGGAAAATTCCAAGTGAGTAAAGAGCAATTTGCTCTGCAAGAAAATTGGGCTGTGCATACAAGTTTGTGAAAAAGTCAACTAAGTCCTGTTGGGTTTCACCTACTTCTAGCTGTACTTTGGAGATCAATAAACTCCAACATGTTGTAGATCAAGCTTTCCTGGCTAGTCAGAAGGGCAAAGGAAAATGGAGCTCTTCAATTAGTAAGCATAAATCTGCTAATTCTGCACAATTGAAGGTGGAAGATAAAGATGAAAAGAAATCCAAAAAGCAAAAATTGTTTTGCAAGTACTGCAAAAGAATTGATCATATCATAAAGAACTATCCAAAACTAGCTACTAAAGAGGAAAAGAAGAAAGAGACCAGAATGGTTGTTGCATAAGCCTCTTCACCAAAAACGGAGTCTGCTAATCTTGTGCAGGAAAAAGAATGGGTGTTTATTATTGTTTGCACTTTTGAACCATCTTCTCATGAGTAGTGCATGTCTGTAGTAGACTCAGATGGTAGGTACTTTGACAGTGGGGCGACCAAACATATTACCTCACAGCACAGTTTCATCTCTTCACTCGAGCCTGCCCCTACAAGGAATACTGTTACATGCACCAACAACTCCTCATCCTATTATGGGAGTTGGCAAGATCATTTTGACTACTACTGATGGTAGTTCTTTTACTTTGTCAGATGCTTTGTCTGTGCCAGGGATCAAGAAAAATCTGTTATCAGTTTCTCCATTAGCCAAGATTGGCTTGGTTGTGAAATTTGTTTATGACAGATGTACAGTTCAAGATCTCTCAAAGGCCGACGTGATTATTGCTTCTGGCATTCTATGTCATGGGTTGTATAAGCTCATAGACTATGAAAGATCTGTAAATGATTTGGCATGTGCAGTACATGATTCTCAGGCTATGTCAGATGCAAAGCTTTGGCATGCACACTTTGGTCATCTGAAATTTGCTAGTTTTCTATGCCTATAGAAATTTGAAATGGTGTTCTCTTTGCCCAAACTTGAGGCACCCGGAAAACATGTTTGTGAAGGTTGTATTTTGGGCAAAATGCAGCGTTCCTCCTTTCCAAAAGATGGTTCAGTTTGAGCTACTAAAAAATTGCAGCTTGTACATAGTGATGTCTGTGGTCCTATGTAGACACCTTGTTTTGGAAATTATCTTTACTTCTTGACTTTCATCTATGACTTTTCTAGGCATGCATGGGTATATCCATTGAAGGAAAAGTCCGAAGTGTTCATGTGCTTCAAAGAGTCTTTGCTTTTGGCTGAAAATTTGTCAGCATGTAAAATGGGCACCCTCCATTCTAATCGAGGGGGGGAATATATGTCTTCTCATTTTAATGCATTTCTGGCTGAACGTGGGATAAAACACTAGTGTACAGTGTCGTATACACTTCAACAGAATGGAGTTGTTGAATGAAAGAACAAGTCCCTCATGGAGATGGCGAGGTGTATGGTCAAGGGTCAGACTTTACCACATAGTTTCTGGCTGGGGGCTGTCAGGTGTGCAACATATGTACTTAACAAGTGTCCTACTAAACCACTGCAATCTATCACTCCATATGAGGTTTGGCATGATTGCAAGCCATCTGTTGTACATCTATGTGTTTTTAGTTGTTTGGCATATGCACTAGTGCCTGAACAACATCACAGAAAATTCGATGATAAAGCAATAAAATGTATTTTTGGTGGGTACAATTTTGAAAGTAAAGGCTATCATCTGTATCATCCACACCCCAAATGCATTCTGGTTAGCCCTCATGTTTTTTCTGTTGAAGATGCTATTCAGCCATTGCTTTCACGTACTAAGGAGACATCTGTTAGCTCCAAAGACATGCATGATACTTTGCTGCCTCTTTTTACAAGTGGAAAGTCTAGTGCTGGTCCTAATGAGGCAACTTCTCATCCTTTGCAGGTTTCATGTGATGATGGAGATCATCCCATTTTTGATGTAGATTTAGGTGATGCACTTGTTGATGAGAGAGTTGATATTAAGTAGGCAAAAACTATGCCAAAATGGCTAGTGGAAACTTTGTGTGATAGCAAATTTGATGCACCTTTGTCATATCTTACTCGTTGAGGCTCTCTTAGTGCCTCTTTTACATTAGATTTCTATGCTATGGTTGCATCTAGTCTCGGTGATGAGAATGAGCCTGTTTCGTTTCATGAAGCACAAAATTCATAAAATTGGATGGCTCCTATGCAATCTCAATATGATGCTATAA
This sequence comes from Ceratopteris richardii, assembly GCA_020310875.1. Classification (NCBI taxonomy): domain Eukaryota; kingdom Viridiplantae; phylum Streptophyta; class Polypodiopsida; order Polypodiales; family Pteridaceae; genus Ceratopteris; species Ceratopteris richardii. Next base: position 6,452,883 of record CM035412.1, read on the forward strand.
TGAAGAATGGTACTTGGTCTTTATGTGAATTGCCTCCTCGCAAGAAGGCCATTGGGACAAAGTCGGTATACAAGATGAAGTGTAAGTCTGATTGTACAGTTGATAGGAATAAGGCTAGGCTTGTTGCAAAGGGATATGTGCAAGAAAGAGGCATTGATTTTGATGAAACCTTTGCACCTACTTGCCAAATGACTACTGCTCATAGCATCCGTGCACTTGCAGCTCATCATGGTTGGAATGTACATCAGTTGGACATTAAAAATACATTTCTGAATGGTGACTTGCATGAAGAAGTGTATGTTTTTTATGCCCCGTGGCTTTGTGCAGAAAGGGCATGAAAACCAAGTATGCAGGCTAAAGAAGGCATTGTATGGTGTAAAGTAAGCACCACGTGCTTGGTATGAGAAGATACATGCCTATCTGATTGCACATGGTTTTGAGAAGAGTCCAATTGAAAGCACCTTATATGTTAAGTGTGCTAATGATGTGCTTCTAATCATTGTTGTCCATGTTAATGACATGCTTCTCACTAGTCATATTCAGGAGCATATTGCTCATTTTAAGGCTGATTTGCATCCCTCATTTGACATGTATAATTTGGGGCATTTGCATCACTATTTGGGCATTCAGTTTATGCAAGCTGATGGTGCAAGTTTTTGGCCTTAAAGAATGTAAGCCTATTGCCTCTCCTATGGAGACAGGTTTAAGATTGAGTCTTCATGATGCTGGCAATGCATTTGATGTTGTCCTCTATCAACAGGATGTTCGATGCCTAATTTACTTATGCATTACTCGGCCAGATATTCAGTTTGTTGTCTCACAGATGAGCAAGTTTATGCATTGCCCAAATGTCAAGCATTGGCAGGCGGTTAAGCGCATCTTTCGCTACTTGAGTGGTACTCGGCTACTTGGCTTGTTTTATCCTAAGGGGGGATCACCATCGCCAGATTTACATGCTTTTTCTGACTCAGACTGGGCTAGTTGCTATGACACTCGTGTGTCCACTAGTGGCTTTTGCTTCATGCTTGGTAGCTCATGTATATCTTGGTTGAGAAAGAAGCAGCCTACTGTGGCCACTTTCAGTTGTGAGGCTGAGTATAGGGCAGCTTTCACATCTACTATTGAGTGTGTGTGGCTCAGATGCCTTATGGCTGATTTGGGTGTTAGTTAGTCTTCAACCACCATCATCTTCACTGACAGTCAGAGTGTATTGACAATTGCGAGGAACCCATTGTTCCATGCTCGCACTAAGCACATTGAGGTGCATTATAATTTTTTAAGGGAGAGGTTCTCTAGTGGGGAGATCTACTTGGCAAATGTGCCCACATAGGAGAACATTTTAGACCTTTTCACGAAGGCTATGCCTAGGGAGATGTTTGAAGCTTTCCCCAAAGCTCTAGGCTTACTTCCTTTTATGGAGTGATTTCCACATAGCTTGGCACTTCCTTATACATGAGTGCCAACTACTTATTCACTTTATCACTCCGAGGGGGGATTTGTTGATATATTTAGGTAGTTATGTGTGTGAACACTCTAGGACTGTTAGGGCACTTTCCCCTCTGTAGGAGGTTTTTTTCCCTTGGCTTGTATACACGCCTATCGCCCTAATGGGCTACTTATCTTTGTACATTCTCTGGTAATACATTGAGTATTGTGTATTGTGCTCCAAGCTTCTTCTTCTTCCTTGTGTTGTTTGTGTGCTTGCGCAGATGTCTAAGTCCAACAATGGACCTATATATGGATATACAAGTACCTCACCTCAACACACTGAGGGGAAACTCTTCACTTATCAGATAAAGATCAACAAGAATGGAGACAACTCTAGAGGTAATCAATCTTCTACCCTTTACACAGATAGAAGTAAAAGTAAAGATAAAGGAAAAGGTGAAAAGAATGAAGAAGAGGCAAGTACCTCTTAAGAGAACTTCACAGGTAGAGGAAGAGGTACTAGAGGAAGGGGCAGGGGAGGAAAGCAAGGCAGGGGAGATCATACAACAATTCACCTTGCAATATTTGTGATCTAACCAATCATGCCACAGATGAGGGCTTCAAGGATACAAGGAATTAAAGAGGAAGAGGCTTCAATAGAGGAGGCTATGGACAATCCAAAGACATGTTCAAGAATGGAGGAAGCAATTACCATCAAAACTACAACCAATTCTACAACAACAACAACTATGAAGGAGGCTTTTGAAGTAGAAGAGATTATACAAACTACATAGAAGACCAAGAGGACTCTCTACTAATCATGAACATGACATCCAAGTAAGGTAAAGATGATGAGCATCTTTTCTATAATGATTTTGGTTGTTCCAATCATGTGGCTAGAAATGTAGCTCACTATATGATCTTGAAGAATGTAAAGGGAAGCATGAAGTGGAGATAGGTGATGACTCTAGAAACTATGTTAAGAAGATTGGAAAAATCAAGGCTTCTGATGGTAACATGAACCTCTTAAGTAAGGTTTCATGTGTGCCAACCATAATAGAAAACCTAATCAGTGTTGGCCAGATTGTTGAGAAACGTTTATAGGTTAGACAAGGCTTCAAGAGGATTGTAAAAGGTTAGAAATCTAGAAGACTCTTTACATTTGAGGTTGAAGATACTAGGAACATTGCACTCTTCAACTATAAAGATCAAACCTTATCTGAACTAGACATATGGCATAAAAGGCAAGGTCCTAGACGTGAAAGAACAATAAAGAAAATATGCAAGGATCAGAGTGTGATTGGACTTCCAAATATGGCCAAGCATCACATGATTTACAAATGTGGAGCATGCCAATTTCGAAAGTCTCATAGGCAACCATTCAATAGAAAAGGATACATGTATGAGGACTACTTGAACCTTATACACACAGATGTGTGGGAACCTAACAGAGAGCCATCAATCTTAGTGTCAAGGTACTATGTTTCATTCATAGATGATTATAGTAGATGGAAAATTTTCTTTACTTCATGAATCATAAAGATGAAATCTTCACTTGTTTCACAAAGTATTTGGCATTGGTTAAAAACAAAAAAGGCAGAATCTTCAAGAGGATCAGATCTGATGGAGGTGGTGAGTATTTTTCACATGAATTTGACTCATTCTTTTAGGATAAAGGGATAAAGAGAGAAGTAATAGAAAGATACACTCTCGAACAAAATGGAGTGGTGGAGAGAAGTAATAGACTAATAGTAGCGGTTGCAAGTTCAATGTTGAATGAAAAGAAACTACCAAATTACCTATGGGTAGAGGCCATTTCCACAGCCACATACTTGATTAACAAGCTCCCATCCAATTCTTGGATGGAATGACACCTTATGAGGCATGGAATGGTAGGAGGCCTTCATTGGACCATTGTAAAATCTTTGGGTGCACTACTTATGCACATATACCCTCAGAGATTAGAGGGAAGCTTGATCTAAAAGCTAAAAAGTGTATATTTATTGGCTATGACCAAAACTAGAAGGGATATAGGTTGTACAATCCCACTAACAAAGGATTTATAGTTAGTAGGGATGTGGTGTTTGATGAAAATAATTCATGGTTTGAAGATGATTGCGGGAGAATTAAGCCACTCTATGACTTGGAAAGTGATTTTCCAACTCTAAATCAAGAGGAACCACAAAGATCCGAAGATGTCAACTCAAAAGATGAAGACCAGATTGACATCAAAGCTTAGAATTCAAATGGCAAGGGAAAGCTCAAACAATTGGAAGAGATTCCAAAGTCATCCAATCAAGCACTCAAAAGTTGGAGAGTAAAAAAACCAATAAGGTATGACTATGAAACATCGCTAGTCACCAAGTATTTTGTATACATGACTAAAGATTCTATGTCGAATAGAGTCTTCTTCATTTGAAGAAGCCAATAAGAAGAAAGAATGGAGAGAAGCCATGCAGGAAGAAATTGAAGCACTTCAAGAAAACAACACTTGGGATTTGGTTCCCAAGAGACCAAGCATGAAGGTACTAGGATCCAAGTGGATATATAAAATCCAGAAGAATTTAGATGGTTCTATAAATAGGTATAAAGCAAGGCTAGTAGCAAAGGGGTTTCCTCAAACCCATGGAGTGGATTACAAGGAGACCTTCTCGCTTGTGGCTAAGATGCCAACAATCAAGGTTTTTGTAAGTATTATTGCTTCAAGGAATTGGAACTTGTATCTGTTAGATGCGAAAAATGCATTCTTAAATGGATGGATCTCACAAGAAGTTTACATGGCTCAACCACAATGGTATTAAGAAAAGAACAAATCAGAGTATGTGCTCAAACTAAGGAAAGAACTCTATTGCTTAAAGCAATCTCCTAGAGCTTGGAACCATAGGCTTGTGACATATTTGTAGGATCAAGGATTTGTTGCTAGTAAAGCAGATTCTTCTTTGTTCATAAAGAAGACTAACTCAAAAGTTATTTACTTATGTGTTTATGTGGATGACATTCGCATTATAGGGAATGAAACCAATGGAATCAAGCAAATAAAATCTAAGATGATGAAAGAGTTTAAGATCAATGACCTTGGTTTGTGAATATACTTTCTTGGATTAGACTTGTATATACAGATTCTAGTGTCTTTATTACTCAGAGGAAGTACATGTTGGAAGTCAATGTCCTCATTGGCTTAACAAATATCTTCAACAAATAGTTCTCTATAATCTTCCAGGCGGACGCAATTCCAATATATAGATTCTATTCTATATCCCTCAAGGAATCGACGGCCGCAGCACGGATATACATTTCTGTTTGTAGACGACGAACAAGAGAAGCCGACGGGCGACTTGGTCTAGCCTATCACTTCTAAAAGCTATCACGGATTGACCCGGGTTCAATCCCCACGCCAAGCGGCAGCAAAAGATTGTCTTTTTAGAGTCATCAAACTTAGCTTTTAGGAAACGCACGCGGACGGGCTGCGGATTTCTTTTCCGTTAGCGATCGCTTAGGATTTCGTAGCTTTAAGCTTTCTTTTAGCTTTTCATGGGTACACAAATACTATATAAACAAGGCCTTGGCTCCTTGTATACTCACTCACTCAAAGATCTAGAGCTTGGAGATCTTCTTGAAGACAGAGTGTTCTCACACTCTTGAAGGAGGTGAAGTTGTGGTGAAGGAGAGGCTACTCTCATTACAGCAGGAAGTCTTCTACGAGGTGGTGGTAACTATCTTTTGTGAGTTAACCTTGTGGTTGATTTACAATTTCATTACACTATTTTGTTAGCTTCGTTGCTTCATTCTCTTCACACACACTTAGATTATTTCGACATAATCTAAATTTTGTATCATCATCTTCTTATTCTTCCATTAGTGAGTGCACCACTTTATATGGTTGAGTAGTACTCCCATGTTGTAATTTGGACATCTATTATTTTTAGTGAAGTAAGCATCAAGCTTACGTTCCCTATCCTTGTCTCAAGATCTCTTTCTTTCTCTATCTCACTTATCATCTTGTCAATTAAGTTGTGTATGCTCAAGAGGTTTTAGTATTGGAACGATCCTGGGGCCCCAAATTCCAACACTTGGTATCAGAGCTACATAATTGACATACACACTTAAGATAAGATGAGTGAGATTAGAATTGAGATTGAAGACAAGTTAGATGGATCTTCTAATTATCCCATGTGGAGTTTCATGATGATGAACTTGTTAGTGACAAAGGATTTATGGAGTATCGTCAATGGATCCTTAACAAGACCAAGACGAGAAGGCGAAGAAGGGTCTACAGCAGCTTCAACAGGTACTGGAATTGCTATTACAGAACCAACAGAAGAAGAGGTAACCACTTCGACATCCAGAGTCACTGCTAGGTCTTTACCTAGAGTTCCTCCTACTGAAGATCAGGCAAGATGGGATGCTAGAGATGCTTTAGCACTTTCATTCATAGCAATGAGCGTCAAAAAGCATATTCTACCACAGATCAGATCTTGCAGAAGTTCTAGTCAAGCTTGGTTAAAGCTCGAGAATCTTTTTCAGAGCAGAAATCCTGCTAGAAAAGCTCACTTGAGGAGACAACTAGCAAATACAAGGATGAAAGCTAGTGAGTCAATACAAACCCACATTACGAGACTCGTTGACTTGAGAGATCAACTTCTAAATGTAGGAGTTGAGATATCAGATGAAGAAATGGTAAATACGCTGATTAATTCACTTCCTATTTCATATCGATCTTTCATAACCACTCTTACCCTTACCACAAGAGATAGAGAGGTTACATTTGAAGAGTTAGAGTTCTTGTTGCTTCAAGATGAAGATCAGTTGAAGGGAATGGAAGAGAATGAAGAAGCACTTTCATCTTCATCAAAGGGTAAGAAGAAGAAGGATAAGAAGAAGGAACAAAAATCCAAGAAGGAAAGTAGGTCCCTCTCACCTTCTACTTCAGATTCTGTATCTACGACATCTAAAGAGAATTCTTCTAAGAAGAAGGTAAAAATATGTTCTTTTTGCAAGAAACGTGGACATATTCAGTCAGAATGTTATAAAAGGATTGCAGCAGAAAAGAAAAAGGCATCAGGTAATGTTGCAGAAGATGATAAAAAAGGGAAATCTCAAGGTGATTCTTATGCCTGTATCACTATTGAGGAAGTAGCTTTTGATCAAGCAGCTTTACAAGTTCTTTCAGCAAGTCCTTGGATATTCGACTCAGGTGCTACAAAGCATATGACAGGTTGTAGAGATGTATTTTCTTCTCTCTCCTATTCTTCAGGTAGAAGAGTTACTATTGCAGATGGCAATGATTTGGATGTTGTGGGAATAGGTACAGTAACCCTAAAGTCAAGAGAAGGTGGTAATTTTCAAATATCAGATGTCCTTTATGTACCTGAAATGAAGATAAATCTGCTATCTATATCTGCATTTTTAAGTGATGGTTTTAAAGTTGTATTTGAGATAGATCTTTGTAAGATCTTATCACATAAAGAAGACAAGTGTCTTTTACAAGGTAAGCATAAAGGAGGGGTCTTTGTTTTGTCAAAAATCAGTCAAGCATATGCAGTCAAATCTTCGTCACCGGTGGAAGATATGAAGCTATGGCATGAAAGATTTGGACATATCAGTTTTGGAGCTCTCAAGAATATCAAAGACAGAGGTATGGTTGAGAGTTTACCCTTATTCAAGCTACCGGATGATTCAGATATATGTGAAGGTTGTCTTGAAGGTAAGATGCATAAACTACCTTTCAAGAAACATGGTCATATTACAGCTACCAGGAAATTGCAGATTATTCATTCAGATGTGAATGGTCCTATGAGAGCAGACTCTTTTCAACGTTTCAGGTATTTTGTCCTATTTGTGGATGATTTTACAAGATACTCATGGATCTATGGTCTTAAGTCGAAGTCAGAAGTCTTTCCTATGTTCAAGAAGTTTGTAGCTATGGTTGAAAATGAAAGTCAGGAAACTGTCCAGATTCTCAGAAGTGATAGAGGTGGAGAATACTTGTCAAATGAGTTCCAGACATTTCTCGATGAGAAAGGTATTACTCGACACCTTACTATTGCTTATACTCCTCAGCAAAATGGTGTTGCAGAAAGAAAGAATAGAGTGCTTGTTGAAATGATGCGGAGCATGATGGCGTCCAAGAAGCTTTCACCAAAATTCTGGTTTGATGCAGTACATACAGCTAATCACATTTTAAACAGGTCATCTACAAAAGCTTTAAAGGTAATCACACCATATGAGGCTTATTATGGTAGAAAACCTAATGTGAGTTACTTCAAAGTGTTTGGATCACTTTCTTATGTACATGTTGAGAAAAAGGACCAAGGCAAATTAGATGTAAAGGCAAAGAAAGCTGTTTTTATTGGATATCTTGTTGAAAGCAAAGGATACAGGTTTTATGTTCCAGAGACAGGTGAAGTTATTCTTTCACGTAATGCTTATATTGCTGAAGATAAGGTTTATGATAAAGAAGCAGAAATTCCGGAGTTCATTAGTGAAAAAGACTATGGAATTTTTAGAAAGATTCTGGATGTACATGTTCAGCCATATCAGGAGGGAGTTAAACCTCAAATTCCTAGTATTCAAGAAAAAATTGAAGAAAGAGGAATTTCACAACCTTCTACAGAGTCAGTTCCACAAGAAACTTTGATTCCAGAAATAGAAGAAGTTAAAGTTCCAGAAAGTCCTAGTACATCGATAGGACAAGTTCCAGAACCTGTGGAAGCTGAAAGTTCAGAAAGAGTTTCACCACTATTCAAGGATACACCTACATGGTTATATCAGACTTGGAAAGACAGTGGTATAAAGACTTTTACTGGAAGAACAAGGAGTCAGACTAGACAACAACAACAAGATCATGTAAGAACAAGAAGTCAAACTAGACAGCAAAAAGATCATGTAAGTTTTGCTGAAGACTTTGAGATTCATGATATTTTGGCACTTACGACTGTTGAAGATGAACCTGCGTGTGTTAAAGATGCACTTAAAATTCCTATTTGGAGAAAAGCTATGCAAGAAGAGATTGATTCTATTCATAAGAATCAAACTTGGCAGCTATGTGAGTTACCAGAAGGAAAGAAGGCTATAGGTGTAAAATGGATCTTCAAAATCAAAAGGAAAGCAGATGGTACTATTGATAGATACAAGGCCAGGTTGGTTGTCAAAGGATATGCACAACAAAAAGGTATTGATTATGATGAGACATTTGCTCCTACATCTAGGATGACTGTTATTAGGTCAGTACTTGCTCTAGCAGCACATTTTGGTTGGCATATATATCAACTTGACATTAAGACTGCTTTTCTAAATGGTGATTTACACGAAGATGTGTATATTCAGCAGCCAGAAGGTTTTGAAGAGACAGGTAAAGAACACTTAGTGTGCAAGCTTATAAAAGCTTTGTATGGTTTAAAACAGGCACCTAGAGCATGGTATGAAAAGATACATACATATCTTTTATCCATTGGTTTCCATAACTCAGATGCGGCTCCAACTCTTTATGTCAAAGCTGAAACAGGTATGATGATTATAGCAATCATTTATGTGGATGATATTATAGTCACAGGTCCCAGAGATGAAGATTTGCAGATGTTCAAAGAAGAATTGAAGCAAACATTTGATGTGAATGATTTAGGCATTCTACATTATTATCTTGGGATTCAGTTTCTGTTTCGAGATAAGTGTATCTACATGACACAACAGAAGTACATTGAGAAACTTTTGGAAAGGTTTCAGATGGGTGATTCTAAACCTATGCAAACACCTATGGATCAGAACACGTCTTTACAAATGGTAGCAGATGCAGAGCCATTTGATGCTACTCTATATAGTCAAGCAGTTGGTTGCTTGATTTATCTTTGTAATACACGTCCTGATATACAGTTTGCAGTTTCTCAAGTATCAAGGTTCATGCAAAATCCGACAGTGTTACATTGGAAAGCAGTAAAGCGGATCTTTCATTATTTGAAGGGAACTTCAAATTATGCTATGGTATTTTTGAAATCTACACATTTGTTACTAAAAGGATTTTCAGATTCTGATTGGGCAGGTGATAAAGACACAAGAAGAAGTACTAGTGGATTTTGTTTTTATCTTGGAGATTGTCTTATCTCATGGTTTTCAAAAAGACAACCCACTATTGCCACTTCATCATGTGAAGCTGAATATCGTGCAGCATTTACAGCTACTCTAGAGTCAGTATGGTTGCAGAAGATTTTCAGTTATCTTGATGTAAGAGTACATCAACCCATTCAGATATTTTCAGATAGCCAGAGTGCTATAGCTATAGCTAAAAATCCAGTGCATCATGCAAGGACAAAGCATATAGAGGTACACTACCACTATATTCGAGAGCAGATAGCTAAGAAGCACATTGAGCTAGTTTATGTTCCTTCTAGTGAGAATGTTGCAGATATTTTTACCAAAGCATTGACTAGAGATAGTCATGAGAAGATTTGCAGGTTACTGAATCTTGTACCAATATGACATTGAAGGAGGGATTGTTGGAAGTCAATGTCCTCATTGGCTTAACAAATATCTTCAACAAATAGTTCTCTATAATCTTCCAGGCGGACGCAATTCCAATATATAGATTCTATTCTATATCCCTCAAGGAATCGACGGCCGCAGCACGGATATACATTTCTGTTTGTAGACGACGAACAAGAGAAGCCGACGGGCGACTTGGTCTAGCCTATCACTTCTAAAAGCTATCACGGATTGACCCGGGTTCAATCCCCACGCCAAGCGGCAGCAAAAGATTGTCTTTTTAGAGTCATCAAACTTAGCTTTTAGGAAACGCACGCGGACGGGCTGCGGATTTCTTTTCCGTTAGCGATCGCTTAGGATTTCGTAGCTTTAAGCTTTCTTTTAGCTTTTCATGGGTACACAAATACTATATAAACAAGGCCTTGGCTCCTTGTATACTCACTCACTCAAAGATCTAGAGCTTGGAGATCTTCTTGAAGACAGAGTGTTCTCACACTCTTGAAGGAGGTGAAGTTGTGGTGAAGGAGAGGCTACTCTCATTACAGCAGGAAGTCTTCTACGAGGTGGTGGTAACTATCTTTTGTGAGTTAACCTTGTGGTTGATTTACAATTTCATTACACTATTTTGTTAGCTTCGTTGCTTCATTCTCTTCACACACACTTAGATTATTTCGACATAATCTAAATTTTGTATCATCATCTTCTTATTCTTCCATTAGTGAGTGCACCACTTTATATGGTTGAGTAGTACTCCCATGTTGTAATTTGGACATCTATTATTTTTAGTGAAGTAAGCATCAAGCTTACGTTCCCTATCCTTGTCTCAAGATCTCTTTCTTTCTCTATCTCACTTATCATCTTGTCAATTAAGTTGTGTATGCTCAAGAGGTTTTAGTATTGGAACGATCCTGGGGCCCCAAATTCCAACAGTACATTCATGATATGTTGGTGAAATTCAAGATGCACGACACTAAAATTGTAGGTACACCCATGGAAATCAAGCACAAACATGAGGGAGAACTGCTTGAAGATAGTACATGTTATCAAAACCTTGTTTGGAATCTCAATTATGCAACCCTAACGTGAGTTGACATATGTTATGGAGTAAGTACATTAAGCCAATTTATGCATGCACCAAGAAAGCCTCAGTTGGAAGCTGCCAAGAGGATCTTGAAATATTTAAAGGGTACCATAAATGAAGTGCTATTTTATCCATTCACTTCTAATTTGGATATCAAGATGTATTCTGATGCAGACTGGACTGGCTCAAGGATGGTAGGAGGAGCACTTATGGCTACTTATCTTTTGCATGATCAAAACTAATCTCATGGTCATTAAAGAAACAACCAAGCATTTTCATCAATAGAAGTAGATTATAGAGGCTTAGAAAATGTAACACAAGAGGCTATGTGGCTCAAACTACTTTACACAGATTTGCTGTTACATTCTTAAACTCCAATGATTTTTGGAGATAACACTAGTTCACTTCATTTGGTTGTTATTCCTGTATATCATGCAAAAACTAAGCACATTGAAGTGCACTATCATTATGTAAGAGAGAAGCTACTAAGCAAGGACATCCAATTGTTCCTATGTATCAACCAGTTTGCAATGTGTAGATATATTCACAAAATCTTTGGATGGAACTAAGATGAATAGGTTCAAGATGAAGATTGTCTTGCAAGAAATCAAGGAGGACTGAAAACCAAGCATGTTAGGCTTGAGGGGGAGCTATTGGTTAAAATGACTCCAAGCCTACATACTTGGAAAATTAGAATGTATCTCATATAGTCACTTAGGACTATTCCCTTGTAAAAGTCAATTTCTTTTTATCCTTGTAAAAGTGCATATGATAATTGCACTAACCCCACATGGAGTTAGGAGGAATCCAATCTCAATGTTTTGATGGATAATAGATGACAGAATAAAGCCTAAAGTCTAGGACTCATTTTATAGTGAGAATTTGAATTTGAATTCAATGTTTGGCTCCAACATTAACTATAAAAGTGAGTAACAAATGCGCATGGAGGAGAGCCCGATAAGTAAGATCAATTGAGAGGGATTTGAGTAATTAGTGAGCTCATTCTATAGCCACATCACTACCCTCACATTGTGAAATTATACATGGCCATTTTGATTGTATGTCTAGTTGGTTTAATACATACACATTGATCATATCTCTACTCCACTTCTCTGCTATGATCATCCCAAAATAGTGAACTTCTCAGAGCTTGTCATCAATGCATAGTTGTTCATTTGATGTGATTCAAAGTACTATCCATTCAGCACACGGTCTATTTCATAGGTACAAAGTTTCGTTATCAATATTTTTCTCAAACTTGAGATATCTTCACATTTCTTTTCATTGATCTGCATACTTTAACATCTCAAAAATATGGAGATAGTCCTTCAACTTGCTATGCATCATTCTTAGTGTACAATTGATCTTCTCTATTGAAATAACTCATGACTGGTAGCTATCTAAGTCAATTAGATATTCCCAAGAGGAATTTAGCTAATGACTAGCAGGTTGAGAGCACTATTCATTTTACTAAGCATGTGTAGAGACCAAACTAGCAATTCTAAGCTCTTGGTTGAACTTTCTACTCATTGATTAGAGGATCATGCTCCAAAGCACATAGCTAATTATATGTGATCATTACAAAGCTCACGGAGTCTACTACACTCTCCCCAACTTCTCTTGGTTGTCGTGAAGCAGGAGCTTAGAGCACCACTTCATCCTTGGAATCTATCCACCATCCCCTCCAAAAACTCTGCATGTAGTAGTGACATCATGATTAATTATTTTCTAAGGAAATAAGATTTCAAATTGTTCTTCCATTAAAGGAGGGTCCTCAAGCAATGGAGTGAGTGGTAAAGTTCCTTTAAATGTTTAAGTGAACAAAGTTATATATATTCCAATGAGATGGTATATCATATCTGAATGAATGATCATTAATGTTTTGTATAATGCAAAACTGTCGATAATAACGTGCTGCAAGTTGAATTTTGCATGGTACAAAACATTTTTTAGATGTCTTTTAATGATACACAAACATACAACATCATTTTCCTTGAATTCATTGGCTAATAATTTTGTATTTACATTATGTGTATAACGTTCTTGACTTTTCCTAATCTGTTCCTGAACATTGTGAAGTATAGAAATGTGAACTTAAGCAATACAATCAATCATCGGAATGTCGGTTTGAGTGAATGACATGGGAGTGGAAAGCTTTTTACCATAAATGATTGCAAAAGTTGCACCCAATAGTGGTGTGTGGTTTTATTGTAAGAAAATTGAAGCAATGGCAACTTCTCATGCCAGTTATTGGGACTATCTAATGAGTAACAATGCAATAAATCAAGAATAGAACTATTTGTAGCCTCATTTTGTCCATTACTTTTGGGATGAAATGCAACACTAAAATCTATTTTAGAACCAAAATGGTGAAATAAGGCAACCCCAAAATGATAGCAAAAATGAACATCACGAATAGATAACATTACTTTACGAAATCCAAGATGTCGGAAAATGCATTTGATGAATAATTTTGTAGCTTGAGGGGCGAACAAATTTTTTCTACAAGGAATGAAATATGCATATTTACTAAATCTATCCACTGTTGTCCAAATCATATCACTATGTGATGAAGGTGATAGGAAGACATCTGATAAAATCCATAGAAATTTGTTCCCATGGTTCGTTCGGAGTGGGAAGTGGCATTAATAATCCAAATGTTTTACCATAATGACGTTATACATGATCACATACAAATGCATTGACAAACATAATGTGCAATATCTTTTCCCATGTAGGTGCAGGAAAAAATGGTACGCTATATGCATCTATGACCCATGTAGGATGGTTCATGCATTTCTTTGATGATAAAATCTTTAAAAGCTTGGATTAATTAGGGGAAGTAATTCATCCCACCATTGTGGAAAATCTTGAATGAGCTTCTTTACTATGATAAGTGTTGAGATATCAAGCTCAACATGTGATGATCTAGGATGACACACATCATTTATCCGTTTCTCTGACATGTATAGTGGTCACACCAATATATGTCAAGGACACTTCATTGAGCTTTATCATATTTATCTATGGAGAGTGATGGCACATTTGTTTCTTGCGAGCTCACTCATTTGCAGACATTAGGTTTTTTTTCTTATGTAGTGGTCGTTATATATTGCACTTGTTATATTCTTGCTTTAGGTCATTCTTGTACATTCCTTTTTATGTAATAGAAGAAGAAGAAGAATAAGAAGATCATTCTTCCTTGCCTCAATCTGTGTGTGTGCTTGTCCTTGAGAGTGAGATTGTGTGTGTGAGCTCTCTTAAGAAAGCGTGATTCACAAACGACCTTTATTTGCTACGAAAATCGGCGTGAAGGTAGAAGACCACAAAATATTTTCGCAAGTTATCCCTTTAGGGTCACTCATTTTTGTGAGATCAAAGTTTTGGAGCCATCTCGACCTCCATTTGGAGCCCACAAGGTGGGGCCCTTAAAAAACGAGGTCAGTTTCAGAGACTATAACTTGCATTGTGTTCTAAAACACTCATATATTCTAGATCCTGAATTTCAAGCGATTACGTGTACTGTCAGTACACGAAAACTGTTTTTTTTTTAAGATCGAAGTGTCATGTCATAGTGTGTTAGTGTTCAAGCACAAGTGCTGCTTGTAGTGCTTTGCAGTGTTGTGAATTGTTGCACGAATGGAAAATGCAGATGGAATGAGTCAGCTTATGAGTGATAAGCTGGACAAGAACAACTTCCATACTTCGAGATTCAGAATGATGAATTTCCTGACAGGAACAAGCTACTAGAAGTACATCAAAGGAGAGAACGAAAATGTTCTGTAGTTACCAGAGAGGAATCGGATTGGAGAATAGTTAAGAGCATATGAGGAATGGAATCAAGGAGCATGAAAGGTAATGTATTGGCTATCTGTTAGCATAGAGGATAGCATGATTGGACACATACAGGATGCCAAGACTCCTAAAGAGGCTTGGAACAGTTTGGTCACTTTGTATGAGACCAATACAAAGGCATGAAATTGCAACTCAAGAACGGGTTGGATACATTGGAGAAAAAGAGCATGCCAGTATGTGACTACACTCTGAAAATCAAAAGCATATGTGAGTCACTTGCATCTATTGGCATGAATGTAGATGGTGATGATAGGGTGAAAGTGTGCCTTTGTGGTTTAGGAGCTATCTATAAGCAGTTCAGAACTTCTATACAAACTAGAGAAAATATTCCAAATTTTGTTGATTTGGTATCTATGCTGATTATTGACGAAAAGAATCTTCATGAGGATTCAAACTCCCAAGGAAAATCTAGTTCTGAGCACGTATTGTACTCTAGCAGAGGAAGAGCAGAGGTAGAGGTTTCGAAAGTGGAAGAGGAAATAGTAACCAAGACCAAGGTCAACAACATAATCATGCACAAGGAAAAGGACATTATCGAGGCAGGGGGAGCCAAAGAGGTCGCAAAAATTTCCAATGAAATGATTGGGGTAATGATAGTTAAGGATGCTAGAATTTTGGTAAACCTGGACACTTTGAACGTGATTGCAGGTTGAAGAATCAAAATAACAGAAGGCAGCAAAACAACTATGCATCCACAAGTGCAGATGGTTCTTAGAAGTTGTTCATGGTTCAACATCACATGCTGAATACGATGGCTGATGTTTCAATATCCAATGATAATGTCTGGTACGTTGATTCAGGTGCTTCAAATCACATGATCACTCATGTAGAATGGTTAAGTACTTTGTAGAATTTATCAATTCTTCGATATGTTGAAACAAGTGATAACACATCACATCCTATCGAGCGCACATGAAACATAGCATTGTCTATGGAGGATGGGAAGGTAAATCATCTTGCTGATGTGTTGCATGTTCCAAACATAACAAAGATTATGGTTTCTGTTGGACAAATGGTTGACCAAGGATTACAAGTCAAGTTCAGTGCTGATGGGTTATATGTAGAAGAGTACAAACATGGTGGACAATTGATCGCCAAAGGAAACAAAGTGTGTAGGATATTCACCTTCAATGTGAAAATTCCTGAAATGAATGCAGCCATGTTTGAAAATGATGCAGGAGTTATTGCTCATCTAGAGATCTGGCACAAACGAATTGAACATGCAAATCTACAAAGGCTGAAATTGATGCAGTCAAAGGAGATCGTTCATGGACTACCGAAGTTCAAGGTTTCAGAGATGCAAAAGGTATGTGCAGCATGTCAATTTGGTAAATAGTCAAGGTCATCGTTTCCACATGACAAGCATGTTAGTGAGAATGTGCTAGAAATACTACATATAGATGTTTGGGGTCTTGCAAAAACCACATCTATAGGTGGTTGTAGGTTTTATGTTACTTTCAATAATGACCATGCACGGAAAGTGTGGGTCTATTTCATGAAAGTGAAGAGTGAGGTATTTAGTCACTTTCAAAATTTTAAAGCTATGGTGGAAAAGTAGACAGGGAAGTATATTCAGACATTAAGATCTGATGGAGGAGTGTGTACATGTCAAAGGAGTTTAGCAATTTTCTTAAAAGTCATGGAATTCGACGTCAATTTTCATGCATGTTATAACCCACTCACACAACAGGTGAAGGTGAGCAAAGATGTGGTATTTGATGAAATATCAAGCTTCTCTGCAGATGACAAATAAGGTCTGAATCTTGAACCAAATGCCAAAGAAAATGCTGCAAAATCAAGTGTAGAATCTCAAGATTTGAGTGGACCAAATGCATCACCAAGCAATAGTTCCAACTCAAATCCATGGAGTGGAAGATTGCGTGGAAATTTCAGTCTAGAAAATTCATCAAATACATCCAAGAAAGGTAAAGAAAAGTTTTCTGCTCGTCATAAAACATGTGCAAGTTTTGAAGACATTGATGGAGACTCAGGGAGTTCAGAAAAGAGTCTTGATGAGGAACTTGGATTGCCCTCTGTGAAGACTCCAGGAGTAAGAAAGGCACATGTAGATGATACAAGGAGAAGTGGCTAAGGACCAAGAAGATCTGGGAGGATGTAGAATTCAGTGCAACAATTGACATATGATAGTTACATGGCTCGTCATTGTGCCTACATGACAAAGGTAATACAAGATGTTGAACCTTCTTGTTTTGAAGATGCAATTGGAAATGCAGATTGGGAAAAAACTATGGATGAGGAGATGGTTGCACTTTATGGGAGTGATACATGGAAGCTAGTTCCATTTCCGCAAGGAAAGAAACCCATAGGCTGCAAATGGGTTTAGAAGGCAAAGCATAATGCTGATGGTAGTAGAAGGAGGTATAAAGCACGATTGGTAGCTAAAGGATATGCATAGACATATGGCATTGATTAAGAGGAAACATTCAGCCCTGTAGCTAAAATGTCTATTGTCAGAACACTTGTTGAATTAGCTACAAAAAAAGGATGGACTTTGCATCAGATGGATGTGAAGAATGCTTTCTTACATGGTGAGTTATAGGAAGAAGTATACATGGATCAACCACAAGGATATGAAGATTCAAAGCATCCAGAATATATTTGCAGGTTGCAATAGGCTTTGTATGGGTTGGCGCAAGCTCCTCGTGCATGGCATTCAAGGATTGTTGATTACTTAACCACCATTGGGTTTTCTATGTGTGATGCAAATCATTCATTATATGCAAGGAAGGGTGATAATGGCATCACGATTGTGGCTATTTATGTTGATGAACTGATTGTAGGTGGCGATAATGAAGAAAGCATCAAAGAGGTAAAGAAACTTCTTATGCATGAATTCGACATGAAAGATCTTGGTGTGTTATGCTACTTCTTGGGCATTGGGTTTATACATACAAAAAGAGTTTTATGGATGTCACAAAGGCAATATGCCTTGAATATGGTGCAAAACTATGGTATGGCTAGTTACAAGCCAATTTCTATGCCATTGGATTAGAATTTCAAGTTGGATACTACATCAAGTGAAGCATTGGAAAATGCTGCTATGTACAGGAAAATTGTGGGAAGCTTGACATATCTCACGGTTACAAGGCTTGATCTTAGTTATACTCTTGGACTTGAATGTCAAATTATGTAGGTTCCCAGGAAGCCACATTTGGATGCTCTGGGATGGACTCTACATTATGTGAATGCTGCTTTGGATTATGCATTATTTTATGAGGCTAGTGTAGATTTGCAGGTTCATGGATACACCGATGTAGATTTGGCTGGTAGCATTCTAGATAGAAGATCTACTAGTGGATTTCTATTCTCACTTGGGAGTGTCATTGTTACATGGAGCAGCAAGAAGCAAGTTACTATTGCTTTGATGAGTATAGAGGATGAGTATAGAGGTGCTGCAATGGTAGCATGTGAGGCATCATGGTTGGAGATGTTGCTTGCAGATTTAGGTGTGGAAGTAAAAAACACTATCACTATCTATTGTGATAATCTTAGCACAGAACACTCTTTTTCATGCTAGAACAAAGCATATCGAGGTACATTATCACTTCATCAAAGAGAAGGTACTAGCAGGTGAGATTGATCTTGTTCATGTGATAATAGATGAGCACGTTGCTGACATCTTCACCAAAGCACTTGGAGATGAGAAGTTGAAGACATTTAGGGAGATGCTTGGATTACACGATATGAGGTTGAGCTTGAGGGGCAGTGTTTAGATATCAAGCTCAACATGTGATGATCTAGGATGACAAGCCTCATTTATCCGTTTCTCTGACATGTATAGTGGTCACGCCGATATATGTTAGGGATACTTCATTGAGCTTTATCATATTTATCTACCGAGAGTGATGACACATTTGTTTCTTCCCAGCTCACTCATTTGCAAACATTAGTTTTATTTCTTATGTATTGGTCTTTATATATTGCACTTGTTGTATTCTTGTTTTAGGTCATTCTTCTACATTGCTTTTTATGTAATAGAAGAATAAGAAGAAGAAGAAGAAGAAGAAGAAGAAGATCATTCTTCCTTACCTCAATCTATGTGTGTGCTTCTCCTTGAGAGTGAGATTGTGTGCATGAGCTCTCTTTCTTATCTCCTTACTCGTGACAGTAAGTAAGGTTTTGTTGGTGTGTTTTTCCAATCCATTAGCTTGAGCTAATATGGGGTATTGAATTTATGGATAATATGAAAGGTCCTCTCTAAGAGCGAGAAACAACCCTTTCACATAATGAGAACCATGATCACAAATAATTTTTAAAGGCAAGTCAAATCACTAAAAGCATTTTGAGTGAGGTAGCATCCTACGACAACAGTCGTGATAGTTTTCACCACCTATGCTTTACCCTAGTGATTAGCACAATCAATGTGGGTTAAAATATAATGGTTATTAGTAGATATTGTCAAGAGCATAATCAGATGGATAAAATCAAGGACCCATTTCTATAAAGGTTCTACATTACTTTTTGTATAGGAAAATGTGGGGAGGATGACTAGTGCATGATAGGGCTCAAAGGGTTGAATATACTAATGGGTATCGTGTTGCATTGTAGGCCACTAGAATCCGCTCTACAATAGCTTTTGTAAGGTTATGTGAGAAAAAATGTTTTAGTCTGTTGGGTTAGTTTATACAAGAATAAGAATTGAGGGAACTTCATGGAGTAGCTCGACACTAGAGCTAAGCACCAGACTGATCATAACAATAGAGCTAGCCAATAATGATCCAAAAATGACAACTATAAAGGGTGAATTTTTGGCAGGTGGTAGTGTAGAAATACTCCACTCAACTAGTAGTCAAAAAGGTAAATAGAGTGTGGTACTCCCAAGAAATGGGTAAAGAGATATTTTGAGATGTTTAGATAACAGGAGAATAGTCATCAAAAATAACATGGGCTTTTCCAAATTTAGAACGAGATAGGAAATCAATAGTTGTGTTAGAGGAATCGGGGTGATGAATCATGTTATACTCAAATTCCACTACAACATATGGGGGGGCATACCGATGGTGCCTAT
Organism: Ceratopteris richardii; assembly: GCA_020310875.1. NCBI lineage: Eukaryota > Viridiplantae > Streptophyta > Polypodiopsida > Polypodiales > Pteridaceae > Ceratopteris > Ceratopteris richardii. Next base: position 6,472,751 of record CM035412.1, read on the forward strand.
ACGGACGGTCAATCTCCATGTTGGTATAAACATTGGAAAAGTCCACTTAAGGATACCGACGGTCAAGTGGCTATCGATATGACCATTTAAAATGGATCATCGGGATGTCTCATGACCGTTAGTGTAAGCATTCATATATGCATTGGTATGATCATCGATATGAGCGTCAATATGAGCATCGGTAATTTCAAAAAAATTACCGACACCCATACCGACGCATATACGGAAGCCATGTTTTAAACATAATGGGAACCTGCGTTTTACACTGAGTACTGCTTGCTTCTGTCGAACTTGCATGCTTGAACCAAATTGTGCGCATGTTTTACACTAAGTATTTCTTGATTCTGTCAAACTTGCATGCTCGAACCAAATTGTGACCTGCATTGTCTTGTGCACACACACACATACAAAGATCTCTCTCTCTACACACACACAAACACACACATTCTCTCTCTCTCTCTCTCTTTAAATCTTATATCTTGCTAAGTGTTGTGCATACTCTTATGCTCTGTTTTTCTCTATGCTTTATGTTTTATAATTTTAGTCCTCTTTGATTTTGCAGAACTGTTTTTGGCATGGATTCTTTGGAATTTGACGATAGACAACATACATTACACTTTGACGACAACGATCCAAAAGAGGGACATACTTGTAAGTGATTATTTTATTCTCTAGTGATAGAGAGATATATATAGAGAGAGAAAGAGAGAGAGAAAGAGAGAGATAAGAGAGAGATAGAGAGAGAAAAAGAGAGAGAGAAAGAGAGAGAGAGAGAGAGAGAGAGAGAGATAGAGAGAGAGAAAGAGAGATAAAGAGAGATGAAAGAGAAGAAGATAGAGAAAGAAATAAAGAGAGATGAAATAGAGAAAAATAGAGAGAGAGATAAAGAGAGATGAAAAAGAGAAAGATAGAGAGAGAGAGACAAAGAGAGAGATAAAGAGAGAGATATATAGAAATACATATACACACATATAAACACATGCATACACATACATATGCATACATACATTAACACATATACACACATGCATGCATACATACACACACATGTACACACACATACACATATACACACATGCATACATACACACACATACATACACACACATGTATACATACACACATGCATACATACACACATATACACACATGCATGCATACATATACACACATATACACACATGCATACATATACACACATATACACACATGCATGCATACACACACATACACATATACACACATGCATACATACACACACACATACATACACATGTACACACATGCATACATACACACACATACATACACATGTACACACATGCATACATACACACACACATGTACACACATGCATAGATACACACATATACACACATGCATGCATACATAGACACACATGCATGCATACTCACACATACACATATACACACATGCATACATACACACATATACACACATGCATGCATACAAACACATGCATACATACACACACATGTACACACATGCATACATACACACACACACATATACACACATGCATACATACGCACACATATACACACACATACATACACACATGCATACATACACACACATACACATATACACACATGCATACATACACACACACATAGATACACACTTACACATGTACACACATGCATACAAACACACACACATGTACACACATGCATACATACACACACATACACACATGCATTTATACATACACAAACATATACACACATGCATGCATACACACACACACATGTACGCACATGCATACATACACAGACATATACACACATGCATACATACACACACATATACAAAAACATACATACACACACATATACACACATGCAGACATACACACACATAAACACACATGCATGCATACACACATGCATACTGATGGGGGATGATTCTAACACCCCAATGCAAAAATGGAACATGGCTGTCCTCCACTAGGTCCACAAGTAGTTATATATGATCAGTGTTCTAAACTTTTCTCTACACTAGTACAAGGACATAAACTGAATTTTCTTAGACTTCTAGTAGACTGTATGAGCTACCCAAAACTATTTAAGTCATCCCAAATGGATATTTCAGCGGGGAGAACCACCCTCTGCAAGACAGGCTACCTGTTTGCAGCACTCTCTGCCTATGTGCAGAGATATACCTTCACAAAGTTGGTAATTTATCACAACCCACTCAGCCAAATAACTTGAAACTTTGGCAAAGTTCAGGGCACAATATGGGACAAAAAATGAATCTTGAAATCAATGAAAATGAGTACAATGAGAGAGAAAAAAATGCTATGCAATCTGGTATAATCAGATTTGGAAAAGCCTAACTACACCTGTAGATAGAGAGGAGCAAAATCATGAGAAAATTAGGTAAGCAAGCAAGCGGCCTGCTTTCTAGAGTTTATAACTTCACTAAACTAAGTGGGAAACTCAGGGACTGCATACAACTCAAGAAACAAAGGCGGGATGATGCCTATATAGACTTTTACTTTTTCTACAATCTAGTTAACCACCCACCAATCAATTAAGGTGCACTTTTTGGTGGATGATTTGATGAGATTTGAATTTTATTGAGTTTGGTGGAGCTTCTAACTTTAGTCCACGACTTTGGGCCCTCTTTTTTGATTGGTTCACTTTCAAAACTTGTGGCTGAGCCTTTTTGCATGATTAAGACTTGATTTTCAACACTCGCCCTCAAGTCTCAATGCCTAAGTCCTTCAATCCAATGCATGCCTTGAAGTGTTGTAGCTTTACTGCATCCAATGCTTTTGTAAACATATTTGCATATTGGTCCTTTGTATTGACATGCTCCACCTTGACATCCTTTGACATGATCTTCTTTCAAATAAAGTGGTAATGCACTTCTATATGCTTCGACCTTACATGGAACACCGGATTTTGAGCCAAGCATATGCTAATTCTGTTGTCACAAAAAATAGGTACTTGCTTAACCTGCAAATCAAGATCAACAAACAAATTCTTGAGCCACATAAGCTCACATGAGACTTGTGCTAAGCCTCTATACTCAGCTTTGGTCGATGAAAGAGCCATGCTTGGTTGTTTCTTTGACATCCATGAGATGGTATTCTTCCCTAGCATGATAACATATCCACTAGTGCTCCTCCTATCATCTTTGGAACTTGCCCAATCAGCTTCACAATAAGCTTTTACATTTAGTCCATCATCAAATGGATAATATAGGCCTTCATTCACTGATCCTTTGATGTACTTAAGTACCCTTTTGGCTGCAACAAGATGAGGTACTCTTGGTGCTTGCAAAAATTGAGATAACACTTGAAAGCACAAGTGAGATTGGAATGCTTTGGAGGAGCGTTTCCAAAACATTACAAAGTCAAGGAAGGCAACTTTATGCGAAGAGTTCTCCATATTTAAGAAGAAGGGTTCTCAATCTATTTCTGACTATGTAACAAGGATGGAGGACATTGGAGATGCATTAGAAGCAGTTGATGAAGACATTGAAGAGGAAACATTGGTAAGGCAAATCCTCAGAGGTTTGAGAGGAGATGAGAAATGGAAACCATTCATTTTATCTACTGAATTGTCACAAGATCATTTCACTCCTAATTTGAATCAGTTGCTAGGACATATGTTAACCTTTGAGTAGGATGGCAAAGGTGATGTTGACAAAAGTACAGGTCAAGCAATGTATTCAAAGGACAAGAAGAAGATTAACAAAGGCAAGCAACAATTGAATAAAGATGAAGGTACTACTAGCCAGGCTAACTTCCTAAGAGGAAGAGGAGGTGGCAAAAGAAGAGGTAGAGGTAGAAGCAATAAAGATGGTGTCAAAGCTTGTTGGATTTGTGGTAAGACTAATCATTTAGCTCATGAATGTTGGTATAATAATCAGAATAGTGGAGGATGTAATCAAAACTTTAACTCAAGAGGAAGAGGTAATAGAAGTCAGAGAGGTAATTTTAGAGGTAGAGGTAGTAGAGGTTTCTTTGGAAGAAATGCAGGTAGAGGCTTTCAAAGCTAGTCCTACAATAAGAGCTACTACAATTATGCTTTAGATCAGAAGGAGGATTCAAGTTTAACAATGAGTGCAACTTGTGAAAGACGAAGGGAAGATAAGTAATCATGTGGTTCAAACACATGATAACACAAAGCACAATGTGAAGTCCATTGGATCAATGAACACAAAGGATGGAAGTACTATTCTGAGTAAGGTTTTGCATGTTCATACAATTCCAAATAATTTGATAAGTGTAGGGCAAATTGTAGAGAAAGGTTATGAAGTAAGGTTCACTAATGATGGAGTTTTTTTGGAAGACCCTAGCAATGGGTATAAACAAATTGTTTTAGGGAACAAAGAAGAAAGGCTATTCACATTGAAGATTCAAGGCAATGTTGGTCATGCCTTGTTCACTTATGGAGGACATAAGATCTCTGAGTTAGAGTTTTAGCATAAAAGGCTTGGACATTTCAATGAAAGAGGTATTAAGGATATGATTAACAATGGTTCAGTGCTTGGATTACCTAATTTTGCACGTCAACACTGTTGGGAAAGATGGATGGATGATCCAAGAGACTGAGTAGGTACTGCTAAAACCTGCTTTGTACCAGCCCTCTTTAGCTTCAAAGTTGATTAGTAGACTTCCTTAGCTTTCCAATGACACCAAGAAATGTCCTATGTCCTTTGGAAACGAAGTATGTAATGATTGAATCAAAACAGATAACTTTGGAAGTCACAAAGTCAAGAAAACCTTCTATTTTGGTCTTGACACCTGCTCAATGTTTTGCTCAGTGTGACCAACAGAGTAGAAATTGATAAAATTCCTTCTAGGGGTATTCAATTAGCTTAATACGCTACCATTTGCAAGTGGAATGATGTAAAATAATGAACTATGCTAAGAGAAATTAATTTAGCAAGATTCGGTATACCCCCCACTTTTTAGGACTGTAGCAGAGATAGATCTATGAGCACCTCGACGACGATTTCTCTGAATTGGCTGAATGAAATCACTTCAAACTTTTTCAGCATGTAGATGACTTTGAGCTGAATCCAATAAGCTTTGAATCACTAAATTTGGTGGAGTATTGACTGAGATATGCCCTTGACAAGTTGACAGACTTTGTAGTAGACAAGCAGTGAACACAGAGATGAATGATGTAAATGTATCTATAAATTAACACTTGTGTACAATCCCATTGGCATGAAAAGTATTGCAGAGAGGTGTAGGCTATGATTTAGTCCTCACACACACTCAATGACAGTAGAATGAAGCTCGGGAGTGATCTCTCTTACCGCGACTTTTCTTGATCACTTTTTATATGTAATGACTAAGAATTTGAATTCAAATTCAAATTCTTGGCTCCCTATAATCAAGCTTCTAAAAGTTTGGAGATATTCTCTCAATCAAGTGATCTACTTTTTCCTCGAATCAATTAGGTAGGTGATTACAAAAGATTCCAAGTCAATGAGATTTTTACAATGAGGTAAAGTGGTAATAAACCACTAGCATATGTTCCTATGGTTCTTCATACATGTAGAGTCTTCATGATATCTTCCAAGCCAAATGTGTAGGCTTGTGTTTTACACCAACAGCTCCCCCTCAAGCCAAACATTTTGGCTTAAGTCTTCATCCTCAATCTTCAAGTATATCCTGCAATCCAATCATAGATTTGAACCTGCAAAGTTTGGTTCCATCCAAAGCTTTAGTCAGCAAATCTGCACATTGCATGTTGGTTGACACATAGGTGAGCTGAATGTCCTTGCTTAGCAACTTCTCTCTCACATAATGGTAATGTACTTCTATATGTTTGGTCCTGGCATGATAGATAGGATTAGCTGCAAGGTGAAGAGAACTTGTATTATCTCCAAAGATAATTGGAGGTCTAGTATATAAGCCCAATTCTGTATACAAAAGCTTAATCCAAATTGCTTCTTGAGTAGCATTAGTTAGCCCTCTATACTCTGCCTCTGTAGAAGACAATGCCACAGTTGGTTGTTTCTTTGCAGACCATGAGATTGGTTTGTCACCTGCAAAAGAAATGTATCTTGAAGTGCTCCTCCTATCATCCTTGCATCCTGCCCAATCTGCATCTGAATAGACTTTTATATCAATATCTGAAGTATAAGGAAAATACAAACCATGGTTCTTTGTACCCTTGAGATATTTCAAAATTCTCTTGGTAGCCTCTAAGTGAGGTATCATTGGCTTGTGCGTAAATTGACTTAGCACACTAACTCCATATGCAATGTCAATTCTAGTTAGGGTAGCATAGTTCAAGCTACCTACCATACTTTGATAACCTGTAATGTCTTGGACTTCATCACCTTCATGGGCACTTAGCTTTAGATTCACCTCCATTGGAGTGGTTGCTGCTTTAGCATCCTACAAGTGAAACTTCTTCAACATGTCCTGTACATACTTCTTCTGAGTAACGTATATCCCTGAATTAGTGTAAACTAATTCAAGCCCTAAAAAATATTTCAATATTCCAAGATCATTGATCTTGAACTCCTTCATCATCTGGCTTTTGATGTATCTGATTCCATTGACATCATTACCTGTAATGATGATGTCATCAACATAAACACAGAGATATATTACCTCTGAATTACTTCTTTTAATGAACAAAGAAGTATCTGCCTTGCTCATAACAAATCCTTGGTCTTGGAGGTATGTAGTTAGCCTGTAATTCCATGCCCTAGGTGCCTGCTTCAATCCATATAAAGCCTTCTTTAATTTGCAAACATAAGTTACCTTCTTAGGGTCTTTAGCCAGGAGGTTGTGACATATAAACCTCTTGTGAGATCCATCCATTCAAGAAAGCATTCTTGATATCAAATTGGTACATGTTCCAATTCTTTGATGCAGCCACACTCACCAACACTCTGATTGTTGGCATCTTGGCCATAGGAGAAAATGTTTCTTCATAGTCAATGCCTTGGGTTTGTGCAAAACCCTTGGCTACCAATTTGGCCTTGTACCTATTAATTGTGCCATCAGAATTTCTTTTCAATTTATAGATCCATCTGGATCCTATTACCTTCATGGAGTCCTTCTGGGGTACTAACTCCCATGTATCACTCTCGTTGAGTGCTTCAATCTCCTCATCCATGGCTTCTTTCCATTCTGATTTTGTGATTGCTTCTTCATATGAACCTGGTTCTTCATTTAACAAATCCTTGGCAAGATAAACTGAATGTTTAGTAACAAGAGATGTATCATACCCATATCTGATAGGTTTTTTACTTTCCCTTTGTGATCTTCTAATAGGTTGAGCTGAAGATTCAGGTATGTCTTCAAGATTCTTCATCTTCATTTTGCCTTTGGACTTCCATGCCTTGAACTCTTCAAGGTTGATTGTATCTTCATCATCTGAACTTGAGTCTTCTTTCTGAGTTGGTTCCTCCTTTGTAAGTTTTGGAAATTCCTCTTCCAAATCATAGGGTAGTTTGACCTTCCTACACTCATTCTCATACCAAGAATCATTCTCATCAAAGATCACATCTCTGCTTACCATAAATCCCTTATTGGTAGGGTTATAAAACCTGTAACCTTTTTTATTTAAATCATATCCAATGAAAATGCATTTTTTAGCCTTTGGATCTAGCTTACCTCTAACCTGTGAAGGTATGTGTACATATGCTACACATCCAAAAAATTTGCAATGATCTAATGATGGTCTCTTACCATGCCATGCTTCATAAGGTGTCATACCATCAAGTGATTTTGATGGTAACCTGTTTATGAGATAGGTGGCAGTAGAGACACTCTCTGCCCATAGGTAGTTAGGCAACTTCTTCTCATTAAGCATAGATCTAGTTGTCTCAACAATTAACCTATTTCTTCTTTTAGCTACCCCATTCTGTTCAGGAGAGTACCTTGTGGTTATTTCCCTTTTGATGCCTCTGTCCTGCAAGAAGTCCTCAATCTCATTGGAGAAGTATTCACCTCCTCCATCTGACCTTAGCCTCTTCAAATTTCTTCCTGTCTGATTTTCAACTAGTGCAAGATATTTCTTAAATCAATTAAACACCTCATCCTTGTGCTTCATAAAGTATAACACAGTCCATCTGCTATAGTCATCAATAAAAGACACATAGTACCTTGAACCTGAGACTGAGGGGTCTTTGCTAGGTCCCCAAACATCTCTGTGTACCAGCTCTAGGTAGTCTTCATGCATATATCCTTTTCTTGAGAAGGGTAACCTGTGGGACTTACCAAATTGACAAGCACCACACTTGTAAATCATATGTTGCTTGGATACATTAGGTATCCCAAGCACACATTGGTCCCTGCACATTTGCTTTAAGGTCCTTTCTCCTATATGCCCTAATCTCTTGTGCCAAATCTCAAGCTCTGAAAGTGTCTGATCCTTATAACTGTATAAAGCAATATTTTTTGTATCTTCGAACTCAAAAGTGAAAAGTCTACCTGATTTTTCTCCTTTAGCTATCCTTTTGAATCCATGTCTTGGGTCCTCCACAAATGCTCCATGTTGATTGAACCTGACCTGCAACCCTTTCTCCACAATCTGACCAACACTCATTAAGTTCTTTGTAATTGTTGGTACATAAAGTACCCTGCTCAACAAATTCTGATTACCATCACTAGTTTTCACATTTCCAACTTTAACTACAGAATGCTCTATATCATCACCTATTTGGACTTGGTGTTTACCTTTTGGTTCTTCAAGATCAAAGAGTAGTGCCACATTACCAGCCACATGATTTGAACACCCTGAATCAATATAAAATAAATGATCATCATTTGTACCTATCTTTGAAGTCAAGTTCATGATAAAAAAAGAGTCATCCTGCTCTTCTGTGTAGTTTTTGTAGTCCCTTCTATTTTTGAAATCCTCCTTGGTAGTTACCATTGTAATTGTTGTTGTAGTTGTTGTTGTAATTGTTGTTGTGGCCTTGGTGATGGTTGAACCTTCCTCTAGACTGAGAGTATCCACCTCTTTGGTAGCCTCTTCCTCTCTGATTTTTGTAATTCATGTAACACTCATATGTGGTGTGATTTGATAGACCACAAATGTTACATGGTGATGAATTATAGGGTCTCCCCCTACCTTGCTTGCCTCCTCTGCCCCTGCCTCTTGAAGATCTACCTCTCCCTGCATAATTGGCTTGGGAAGTAGAGCCTTCATCTTCCACTTTCTTACTCTTGCCTTTATCCTTAGACTTCTTATCAGTGTATAGGGCAGAAGAGTTGTTACCTTTGGATGTATCTCCATTCTTTGTGAGCTTTGCTTCATGTGTAAATAGTTGTCCCATGAGAGTTGTAAGATCTGGAGTGTGCATGTCCATGTAGAGATCCATTGCAGTGGTGAAGCTTTCCCACTTGTCATCAGCCTTGATTCCATTGATTACCTGCCTCACAATCTGTTCTTCTTCAATTTCTTCTCCTATGCTTGCTAACTGATCTGCAACATCGTTGATCTTGGTCACAAATTTTGAAACAGCTTGCTTAGGTTGCTTTCTTAGTGTTGTGAATTCAATCCACAACTGATTTTTCCTAACCCTTGTATTAGAGGAAAAATATGATGACAAGGTTTCCCAAGTCTCTTGGGAAGTCTTACAATTTCTGATATGAGGTAAAAGAAAGTCAGATATAGAGTTGAGTAGATAAGACCTTGCCAATGCATCTTTTGCACACCATGTATTGAGCTTCTCTTGTTCTTCCTTGGTTGGCAATCCTCTTGCTTTGAATGAGGGCAATTCCTCATCTCCTGAGATGTATCCATAGAGACTCCTTCCTTGTTTGTAGGTCTTCATCCTTAGAGACAAAGCTTGATAGTTGTTTCTGTCCAATTTATCAATGAATGAAGGGAAACCATCTCCCATTTTACCTTATTTGCTCTGATACCACTGTTGGGAAAGATGGATGGATGATCCAAGAGACTGAGTAGGTACTGCTAAAACCTGCTTTGTACCAGCCCTCTTTAGCTTCAGAGTTGATTAGTAGGCTTCCTTAGCTTTCCAATGACACCAAGAAATGTCCTATGTCCTTTGGAAACGAAGTATGTAATGATTGAATCAAAAACAGATAACTTTGGAAGTCACAAAGTCAAGAAAACCTTCTATTTTGGTCTTGACACTTGCTTAGTGTTTTGCTCAGTGTGACCAGCACAGTAGCAATTGATAAAATTCCTTCTAGAGGTATTCAATTAGCTTAATAAGCTACATTTGCAAGTAGAATGATGTAAAATAATGAACTATGCTAACAGAAATTAATTTAGCAAGATTTGGTATACCCCCGACTTTTTAGGACTGTAGTAGAGATAGACCAGTGAGCACCTCGACGATGATTTCTCTGAATTGGTTCCATGAAATCCCTTCAAACTTTGTCAGCATGTAGATGACTTTGAGTTAAATCCAACAAGCTTTCAATCACTGAATTTGGTGGAGTATTGACTGAGATATGCCCTTGACAAGTTGACAGACTTTGTAGTAGACAAGCAGTGAACACAGAGATGAATGATGTAAATGTATCTATAAATTAACACTTGTGTACAATCCCATTGGCATGAAAAGCATTGCCTAATGGTGTAGAGAGGTGTAGGCTATATGTAGTCCTCACACACACTCAATGACAGTAGAATGAAGCTCGGGAGTGATCTCTCTTACCGCGACTTTTCTTGATCACTTTTTATATGTAATGACTAAGAATTTGAATTCAAATTCAAATTCTTGGCTCCTTATAATCAAGCTTCTAAAAGTTTGGAGATATTCTCTCAATCAAGGGATCTACTTTTTCCTCGAATCAATTAGGTAGGTGATTACAAAAGATTCCAAGTCAATGAGACTTTTACAATGAGGTAAAGTGGTAATAAACCACTAGCATATGTTCCTATGGTTCTTCATACATGTAGAGTCTTCATGATATCTTCCAAGCCAAATGTGTAGGCTTGTGGTTTACACCAACAAACACATGACATACACATATGAAGCATGTCACTTAGGTAAGGCTCATAAGAAATCATATAATACGCATGCTTTCATGTATTCAGAGAAGCTTGAATTGGTACACACACATGTGTGGGGACCATCAAAGGATTTTGGTATTAATGGTTTAAGATATTATGTGATTTATGTTGATGATGCTACCAGGTGGATCACCGTATATGTGATCAAAGATAAACCAGAGGTGTTCAATACAATTAAACATTATCATGTGTATGCAGAAAAAATCATAGGGCAGAAGTTGAAGAGACTAATGTCAGATGGAAGGGGAGAGTATTTCTCTAATGCGTTTAGTGATTATTTATGGAATGTAGGTATAAAAAGGAAATTTACTTGCAGATACTCTCCTCAACAAGATGGTGTAGAAGAAAGAAGAAATAGAACTCTTGTTGAATTTGCAAGATCAATGATGAAAGAAAAGAATTGCCCCAATTATTTGTGGGTTGAGGCTGTAAATAGAGCCACATACTTGGTTAATAGGCTACCATGTAAAGCTTTGCAGGGTGTGACACCATATGAAGCTTGGTGGGGTAAGAGATCTACCTTAGATCATTGCAAAGTGTTTGGATGTTTGGCTTATGCATATGTGTCATCTCAGTTGAGGCATAAATTGGAACCTAAAGCTAAAAAGTATGTGTTCATTGGCTATGATCATAAAAAGATGGGTTATAGGTTGGAGAGTCCATCCACAAAGCAACTTCTTATGTCAAAGGATGTTACATTTGATCAGCAAGGTACTTGGTATGTAGGTACAATCAATATTCATGCACGTGATGAAGAAACTTTGAAACATAGGAAAGGTAAATCAAAGGTTCAAATATTTGATGAAGAAGAGAACAATGAAGCACAAGTTGAAGTTGAAGAAGTGCCAAGGTTTGATCTAGAATGTGATGAACCAGAAACTTCAAGAAGTGGAGAACTCAGAAGGTCATCAAGGCACAAGTGACAACCTACAAGGTATAGTTATGATACTTCATTTTTTACCACTAAAGATTATGCTTATATGGTGAAAGCAAAGGAAGACCCTTCTACATATGACAAGGAAAAAGGTAAGGAAAATTGGATCAAGGCTATGCAGGAAGAGTATGATGCGTTGATGGAGAATGAGACATGGGATTTAATTCCTAAATTAAACAGTGAGAAGATCATTCGATGCAAATGGGTCTACAAGACAAAGAGGTATGCAGATGGAAGTGTGTCTAGGCATAAAGCTAGACTTGTTGTGAAAGGATATGCTCAGACATATGGTATATATTATGATGAGACTTATAGTCTTGTGGCAAAGGTGACAACCATAAAGACACTTATAGCTATTGCTGCATGTAAAGGTTGGAAACTATGTCAATGAGATGTGAAATATTCATTTCTAAATGGTTACATTTCAGATGATGATTTCATGGAGCAACCAAAAGGGTTCAAAGATAAAAGGTATCCATATTATGTATGTAAGCTCAAGAGATCTTTATATGGTTTGAAGCAGGCCCCAAGGGCATGGAATTATAGACTTGTGAAGTTCTTGAAGGAACTTGATTTCCAAGTGTCTTAAGTAGATAGTAGCTTGCTTATTAAAGCAAGTGATGATGGGTTCATTTACATCTGCATATATGTTGATGACATAATTCTTACAGGTACAGATGAGAAGGGCATACAAAGTCTTAAGAAGCAAACGGAGAAATAGTTCAAGATAAGTGACTTGGGAGACTTGTCATATTTCTTGGGCATAGAGGTATCATATACTCAACATGGAGTATATGTGACTCAAGAAAGGTACTTGAAGAATTTGCTAATCAAGTTTAAAATGGAAGATTGTAGGGTAGCACCTACTCCAATGGAGGTGAATCACAAATTGAGCAGATATGGAGGAGAAGAATTCAAGGACATGAAGCTATATCAAAGTCTGGTTGGTAGTCTATTGTATACTACATTAACTAGGCCGGATTTATCATATGCAGTTGTAGTGTTGTCTCAATTCATGCATTGTCTTAGGAGAGAACATGGGGTTGCAGGACAAAGGGTGTTAAGATACATTAAGAGTACACTCAAAGAAGGCTTGTATTATGGTTTCACATCAGATACAAACATCAAGATATAAAGTGATACAGATTGGGCACGTAATCCTCATGATAGGAGATCAACCTATGGTTACTTATGTTATGTGGGAGATAAATTAATCTCTTGGTGTTCTAAGAAGCAACATATAGTTGCTTTGTCACTCATAGAAGCAGAGTATAAAGGTATGGTTGAAGCTACAAAGGAGGTTATATGGTCGAATACTCTCATGAGGAGTTTTGATATCATTCAGAGTATACCCACTATTCATGCAGATAATATGAGTTCATTGTATCTAGTTGTTAACCCTATGTTTCATGCCAGGACTAAACATATTGAGATTCAGTATCACTAGTAGAGAGAGAAGGTGATTGATAAGGAGATTGAAGTTATACATACTTCAACAAAAGATCAGATTGCAAATATTCTAACCAAAAGCTTGGATGGACAAAAGCTACAAAGATTCACAGATATGGCAAGTATAAAGAAGTTGGAGAAAATCACAATTGATGATTGAGGGGGAGCTTTTGGTGCAGGAAAATCAAGAATTGCTGATTAGGACAAAGGATTGAATGTCAAAGAATGAAGCAAAGATCAACTTCAGAAAATGAAGACTAGTGAATGAAGACTTGTATATACATGTACACTAAACTTGTAGTTAACTCACATATACCTTTGTTATGGTTACGAGTTTATACGTATATGCCTATATATACAAGTAGAAAGTCGAGTAATGTAAGATAGATGATGTATGACAAGTTGTAAGAGTCATTACACACTTTCAAAGTGATGAGAATATCTCTCATCAATCAGATGTAATGTTTTCATGAATAAGAGAAAACATTGCACCTTGATCTTTTGCTAAGTGCTCATTCTATGTTTATCCTTTTGTGTAATTCCTTTGTACAAGACTAATTCTATAGTTTAGTGATCTTTGTACAAAGTTTCAGATCCTAATTGTGATCACACTAAGAGAATTTTAAGTAGGAACATTTACATGTGTAAATGTGAAGAAGAGAAGACTCTAGTAGTTGCAAATTTGATGATAATGTTTTGGTCAATTCTCCTTGCAGAGCGTAAAGCTTTGAGGAATAAAGCACTGATTCTTTGCGTTGGAAGGTAAACTGCCTATGGCTAAAAGCATTTCAATAAATGGGTTCTAATTTAAGAGAACTATGAATTAGAAGTTGCAGGTGTCAAACTCGACTCTATAGAAGTATAGTTTTAGACATAGGTGAATATTTTGGAGTAAATCTCATGATTTAGTAAAACTTTTGAGAAATTTTAACTTGGATAAGGTGCACAAGCTCTAGGCAACATCCCATAAAATGTTTCATTGGAAAAGTTACACATTTGATTAGTCAATTAGTGAATAAAGTGAAGGAGACTTTGTGTGTGTTGAGTTTGTTCATGGTTAGTTCAAAAGTTTGGTAATTTGGTATTGGTCTTCCAAAATTGGTTGAGATTTTGAGTTTTTCTTCATATAGAGGTGCTCTAAAATCAAGGATAACTTATTCTTGTGGAGAGTAACACTCTCCATCAAGCGTTCACCAACAATATAACACAAATCGAGTCTTGTGATTGTAGCATGGATCAATGAACCTATATTATGCCTATATGTAGTTACATCATGTAATCTCTCTCCATCATTTGAGCATAGCTTCACATTTGTGTCCATAGGTTGAGGGAGTGGTTTACATTCAATCATTCAAAATTTGAAAAGGACATCCAATAGGTACTTTCTTTGCATCACATAGATTCCATCTTTCCCATAGAATACCTCCATGCCTAAAAACTATTTTAGCTCATCAAGATCCGAGATTTTAAACTCCTTACCGAGTTTTCTTTTTAGCTCTTGTATTCTTGCAACATTACTTCCGATTATGATGACACCCTCAACATATATGCATATGTACACCTGTTTGCCTTCTTCTTTCTTCATGTAGAGGGGAGGATCTGCACTAGTTGGACTATACCCACACCTTGTGAGGTACTCAACCAATCTTTGGTTCCAAATGCATGGTGCCAACTTCAACCCATACAAGGGTTTCTTTAATCTACAATCAAAATTTGGATGCTTTTTATCTTCAAATCCAATGATTTGACTCATGTACATCTCTTCTTGAAGTTCTCCATTGAGAAAAGCATTTTTATGTCAACTTGGTACAATGGCCATCACCTTGCTGCACTCACTGCAATTAAGGTTCTAATTGTTCCCATCTTTGCAACC
Source organism: Ceratopteris richardii (assembly GCA_020310875.1). NCBI lineage: Eukaryota > Viridiplantae > Streptophyta > Polypodiopsida > Polypodiales > Pteridaceae > Ceratopteris > Ceratopteris richardii. The sequence continues at coordinate 6,488,007 of CM035412.1, forward strand.
AGGTTAAAATTCGCTTCATAGTCGATGTCGTGAGTCTGCTTGAGTCCTTTTGCTACTAGTGTAGCTTTATGCTTAACTAGAGAACCATCAGCATTTCTCTTTACTTCAAACACCCATTTATTTGGAACAATCTTCATACCTTCAACCTTTGGAACTAGCTCCCATCTCTGATTGTCGTTGAGAGCTTTTATATCTTCTTACATAGCTTGCTGCCATTCTTTTTGTGTAAATGCTTTTCATATGCATCTCGTTCTTTGTCTTTGAACACTTGTGTCATATATGCAAAATGCTTTGCAATAAAACTATCTATAGCTTAGCCTTTGAATTAGATACCTTCCACTTGAAGACCTCCTTTCATTTCCTTTTGAATATTGCTCCTTCAACAGGTTCACCTTTACCTTTGGTGTACTCATCTCTTCATAATCTTCTTCTCTTGCATTTGAATCATTATTTTGGGTAGGACTTTTAGCTTCAAATCTTTCATAACCTGAAATTGGTGTGATGAAGATGATTAATATCCAAAAGAAAAGCTATAATTGAATTTAGAACACCTCTATATCAAGTATAACTTATAGAATTCTTCAATTTTGGAAAACTTTTGCCAATTTATGAACTATCAATATTTTTGTGAATTATGACCATACTAAGAAAAGTCGGCTTCACAAAATGCATTCACTGCCTTCTGAAATAATTAACGTTTGTTATGAAACTTTGATACAAGACTCTCTTAATATTTTTGCAGCTATTCCAAGTGAAAAGTCTTCAATCAAATTCACAAAACATCATATTTACTTCAATAAGTAAACCTATGTTGGAAATAGGCTTTCTCTACAAGCAACATCTACATATGTAACTTTAAATGCATGGTTCTCACAAATTAGAACCCATTTGATTAACTACTTTTAGATATAAGTTATCTATATTCCAACTTTACACTGTAATCTAAGATTTGATCAATTCTTTGATCATCGAGATTGCACCTATTTTAGTATTCTCTCAACATCTGTATACATATGAATGTTCCTACAAAAAATTATCTCAGTCTGATTATAATTGGACTCTTAAAACTTGGCCATAGATGCATTAACGATGGAATTAGAAATACGCAAAAGTATTTCTCAAATGAATGAGCAAAGAAGGAGAGAGATAGAAAACATTGAGGTGCTACTTCTTCAAAACTTCTCTATTCTGAACTGTAAGACAATAGTTACGCAATATAACACAGGAGCAATAGCAGAGAAGATAACAGATATAGGAGAATCTCAACAATTTTCTACTAGCAACAAGTACAAAGATGATGGCGTTGTCCACCCGTGCGCTCTCAAGGTAGAGCTTAAATGGTGATCTAGACAACTCTAGATAGGGAGATACAAGGTAGAGGTATGCTGGCTCAACTCAGTGTCTTAGGTAGTGCAGAAGTCATATATATATAGGATCATGGGTGGCCTGCCATGGACGGCTATACATGGGCAGTAGAGCGTGGGCGGCCACCGCCCGCGTAATTGCCATACACGGCTTAGACTGGTTGAACCGACCTAACAAATATAAATGATTTTTGACTCCGACAGGGAATATAATACCTTACATGGTCCAATATGACCTTCATCCAACATTCAAGTTGGGATTCCCATCAATTGGGTAATGCACGCTTGGCTTCTCCTCATAAAGGGGGCAGCCTAGATCTGCAAGAATTCTCCTTAACCAGACTGCCTCACAAGAAGCAAAACAAGATGCTTTGTACTCTGCTTCAGTGGAGGAGAGTGCGAGAGTTGGTTGCTTCCTACTTACCCAAGAAAATATTCCTGAACCAAGTGAGAAACAATATCCAGAAACTGATTTTCTAGAATCACAATCTCCAGCCCAATCTGAATCACAATATCCTTGGAGTGTATCACCTGTGGTATACAAAATACCAAAATCGAAGGTTCCTGCAATGTACCTTAGAATTCGCAATCCAGCATTCCAGTGACTCTCCTTAGGTTTGTTGGAAAACCTGCTTAACACTCCAACAGCATAGCAAATGTTTGGTCTAGTGTTGCACAGAAAAATAAGACTTCCAACGAGCTTCCTATACTTCTTAGCATCTACATCACGCATGTTATCATCCATAGATAGCTTATGATTTACCTCCATAGGTGTGCTAGTTGGTTTGCAGTCCATCATTCCAAATGCCTTGAGAATTTCTTTGGAATATTTTCGTTGTGAGATGAAAATGCCATCCTTCCTTTGCCATACTTCAATTCCCAGACAAAAATGGAGTAGACCTAAGTCTGTCATTTCAAACTCAGTTCCCAAGCTGATCCGAGTTTGATTGATGAGTTCCTGATGATCTCCTGTAATGATCAAATCATCTACATATACAATGACAACAACTAGCTTGCTATCCCTTTTCGTTACATACAAGTTAGCATCAGAAGTACTTCTTTCAAAATCCATATTTTTGAAAAAATGATCTATTCGTTGGTACCAAGCTCGTGGAGCTTGCTTAAGTCCATACAAAGCTTTCTTCAACCTGCAAACTTTATTTTCTGAATTGGGCACCTCAAAACCTGGTGGTTGAGATACATATACCTCCTCCTTGAGGTGACCATTCAAAAATGCAGATTTGACATCCATCTGGAAAATAGGCCAGGACTTTTGTGCAGCTACTGCAAGTACCGTCCGAATAGTTGTCATGCGTGCTGTTGGTGCAAAAGTTTCTTGAACATCGAATCCTTCAATCTGTGAAAAACCCTGTGCAACTAATCGTGCCTTATACTTTTCTAATGTTCCATCAGCTTTATACTTAGCTTTCCAAATCCATTTAGTACCTATTACCTTCTTCTTTGGCGGCAAGTCGACTAGATCCCATGTATCATTTTTGAGTATACTATCATACTCAGACTGCATTGCCGCTCTCCAACCTGGATCATCAATGGCTTCTTCAATGGTGGTAGGTTCCTTTATCGAACCCATGATATCTGCCATTAGAGCCATGTTAACAATGTGTTCTGAGGCTCTTCTTTGCTCCTCTATTCTCTTTGATCTTCGTAATCCATCTGATGATGATTCTGGTACATCTACATGTGGATTGTGATCATCAAAGAGCTGTTGTGCCCACTTCGGTAGTGGCTTACGCTGTGCAGCTACAACTGGTTGGCTTTTTATTGAGGAAATTTCTCCATCAGATGTTTCCTCCTCCTCAACTTTAACCTGTCTTTTGATAGGCACAAGGTGAGATATTTCTCCGTTTGATGAGATAGTAGATTTACCTTTATCTTCTACTAAGTGTGGTCGTTCATCAAACACCACACCTCGGCTGACAAAAATCTTCCTTGCCTTAGGATCCCATAACCTGTATGCTTTAGACTCTTCACTATATCCTAGGAAGACACACTTTTTGCTTTTTGAATCCAACTTTGATCTTGTTGAATCAGGAATATGTGCATAACAGAAACAACCAAAAATTCTGTAATGCAAATCTGAAGGCTTTTCACCAGAATATGCTTCTTGAGGGGTCATCCCCTTCAGTGCTTTTGTGTAGCTTCGATTGAGGATGTAGACTACTGTATTGACTGCTTCTGCCTAGAATGAATCAGGCATGTCTTGAGCCTTCAACATACAACGAGCCATTTCAACTACTGTCCTGTTCCTGCGCTCAACAAGGCCATTTTGTTGGGGTGTATGAGCTGTGGTAAGTTTCCTTTTCACACCATGCTCCTTACAGTAATTGTTGAATTCTATTGACAAGAATTCACCTCCTCTATCTGTTCTAAATTTCTTCAGTTTCCTTCCTGATTCATTTTCTACATACTTATGCCACGTTTTAAATTTTTCAAAAGCATCAGCCTTCTCTCGAATGAAAAAAACCCACATCTTTCTACTATAATCGTCGACTAACAGCAAGAAGTAGAAAGATCCTCCTAAAGCAGGTGTAGACATTTTACCGCAGAGATCAGCATGTACCAACTCTAGAGGAGCTTGAGATCGATTGCTGGTCTCTCTTGGAAACGCCTTTCGTTGTTGCTTGCCCATCATACAAGCTTCACAAGGTTCCTGCAACTCTGAAAATGCAGGCAAATGAGCAACCATCCCTGTTCGTTGCATCTCCTTCAAAACTGCAAAGCCGAGATGCCCAAATCGTTGGTGCCATAACTTGCTTACATCTTTATCTTCTGTAGCAGTTAAAGCACTTAACTCATACAAGTTATCCCGTCGTATGCCTTTACCTACAACATTACCTGATGAATCCATGATTCCCGCACCACTCTTATTGAAGTGAACTTTGAGTCCATGATCTGTTATTGCAGAAACTGACAACAAATTTCTTTTGAGTGTAGGTACATAGAGAACATCGGATAACTTTTTCTCAACACCTGGAGAAGTGATAAAAGAGATGGTTCGAGTTCCTTCAGCTGGACACTTGGAGTCATTTCCCGCCACTACATTGATGGATTCTCGTAGAGGCACTAGGGAACTATACCATTCCTTTTTACTAGTCATATGGTGAGAAGCTCCACTATCTAAAATCCATGGCTCATCAACACGAGCTTCAGCAGATGAACATACCTCTTCAATAGCTACCCAAATTTCCAGCTCTGTGTTGTTTGCAGACTCTTTGTTCTTCCATGATGATTTTATAGTCCCATTCCGTTCATCAGCTTGCTTCTTTCTGCAATCCTTGACGGCATGGCCTTTCTTTTCACAATAGAAGCAACTTCCTGTGAACTTTTTCTTCTTTGGATTCTTCTTTGATCCCTCTGAAGAGCCTTTACCTTTTGCATTTGCTGAGAATGCACCATCAGTTGTACTTTGCCGATTCTTCAGCCCCATCTCTTCTTCTAAAAGCATGGCACAAAACTCTTCAAATGTAAGAGGAGTTGGCCTTACCTGAGTGTTAAGGGCTGTTACTAATCCATCATACTTTGCTAGAAGAACACGTACAGATCTTCGAGCCAGCTCTTCTGGTGTTATAACAACACCAAGTGCAGCCAATTGATCTTGAAGATGCTTTATCCGTTTGATAAAATCTTCAGCCTTTTCAGAATCAGAATGCTTTTCATTTGCCAACTGATTTTTTAAATTCTGTATCCTAGTGTGGTTCTTGGTCTCATATTGTCGAGCCAATATGCCCCAAGCCTCATGTGCTTTAGTAGTATGTTGAACTAAAGTAAGCAGAGAATCACTGACACTAATGACAATCGCACATAATGCATCAGCATTCCGCCTCTTCCAAGCTCGTAGAAGATCTGGATCTGGCTGAATCATCAATCTTGAATTTGCTGGATCTTCAACTGGTATAGGCTCTGGATCCAATCCCATCGGTCCCATGACAGTGTCAAGTAATTCATAGGAGTCCAAAATTGCAGAACATTTGAACTTCCAGAGTGTATAGTTGGTTCCATCCAGCTTCCCTTCAGTGAATGCAGGTGGACGAATTCGAATAGGTGCAGCATTAACATTAGCTGAAGCACCAATACTAGTGTTCGACGATGAAGCCATCATGTAATCACTCGAATAATCTACTGATATTCTAGTCTACTAGTAGGCTAAAATAATGATACTTCTCAAGCTATTCGAACCTTACAGCTCTGATACCATGTAAGACAATAGTTACGCAATATAACACAGGAGCAATAGCAGAGAAGATAACAGATATAGGAGAATCTCAACAATTTTCTACTAGCAGCAATTACAAAGATGATGGCGTTGTCCACCCGTGCGCTCTCAGGGTAGAGCTTAAATGGTGATCTAGACAACTCTAGATAGGGAGATACAAGGTAGAGGTATGCTGGCTCAACTCAGTGTCTTAGGTAGTGCAGAAGTCATATATATATAGGATCATGGGTGGCCTGCCATGGACGGCTATACATGGGCGGTAGAGCGTGGGCGGCCACCGCCCGCGTAATTGCCATACACGGCTTAGACTGGTTGAACCGACCTAACAAATATAAATGATTTCTGACTCCGACAGGGAATATTCCATGGACCCTGGTAACTCCCTTTCCTTATAATAACTTACATGGTCCAATATGACCTTCATCCAACATTCAAGTTGGGATTCCCATCAATTGGGTAATGCACGCTTGGCTTCTCCTCATAAAGGGGGCCTTACAAAATGTGCATACAATCATGAGGGGTAGACATTGATCATATACCAACATGAACAGGAAGTACATCTCATGGATATATATCATTCAACTTGTAATTTTCTCTTCTATATCTCATCTATATATCATCTTTCATATGTATCATGACTATATAAAAGTATATATATATATATATATATATATATATATATATATATATATATATATATATATATATATATATATATATATATATATATATATATATATATATATATATATATATATATATATATATATATATGAGTGTGCATTCGTCATTACATCAAAGTATTTACAAAGCTATTGCACATGTGTATATAGAACATCTCTTCCTGAACTTCCACTTCACTTCATGCTTTAGGCTTTGATATTTACTTCGTCTTCATTCCTAAACTTCATATAATCATAAATTGTTGATTGTCTTGCTCCAACAGCTCCCCCTCAATCATCAATTGTGATTTCCTACACCTTCTTTATTCCTGCCATATCTTTAAACCTCTACAATTTTGGTCCATCTAAGCTCTTTGTTAACATATCTGCAAGTAAATCTTTTTTGGTAGTATGCATAATTTATATTTGTTTATCAACAACTTTCTCTCTTAGAAAAGGACATTGAATCTCAATATGTTTGGTCCTAACATGAAACACAGGGTTAGCTTCCAAATACAAAGAACTCATATTATCTCCAAAAATGATAGGAGTATTTTGGATGATATAAAAAATTTTCATGAGAGTTTTTAACCATA
>CM035412.1:6517362-6522362 GCA_020310875.1 Ceratopteris richardii
AGATGCATGCTCAATGAGATGAAGGTTCCACTAAACTATTGAGCTGAAGCAGCTAGTACGGTTGCTTTTTTTATGAACAAGTGCGAAATACCTGGAGTGCATAATTTAACTTCGAGGAGGTTTATTCCAGTAAGAAACCTGATCTTACACATCTTAAAGTTTTTGGATTCTTGTGTTATGTTCACATTCCTCAAGAACTAAGGACAAAGATGGAGTCAAAGTCAGTCAAATGTATTTTCATCGGATATTCATCAGAGCAAAAAGGATATAGGTGCTACAATCTGGTGACAAAGGAGCTATGATTCTCAAGAGATGTGGTATTTGATGAGCTTTGACCATGGTTTGAAGACAAAGAGAAAAAGAAGATTCTTAAAGAAGATTATCAAGGTGTTATCCAAGAAGAATTTCAACAAACAAGCACTCAAATGTCAGGTCCACAAGCTTCTACATCACATGGAGAATGTTGATTATGGTATGGGAGACTAAGGAGTCATTCCTCATCACCATGCTGGAGCAAGAAAATAAAAAATTGATGATTACATGAAGTTTAGGAATGAAGACTTGAAGTAAAGATCAACGCCTACAGCATGAAGTGAAGTGGAAGTTCAGGAAGAGATGTTCTATATACACATGTGCGATAGTTTTGTAAATACTTTGATGTAATGATGAATCCACACTCATATGTATATATACACTTATATATAGTCATGATACATATGAGAGATGATATATAGCTGAATATAGAAGAGAAATTACAAGTTGAATGATATATATCCATTAGATGTACTTCCTGTTCAGAATAGAGAAGTTTTGAAGAAGTAGCGCCTCAAAGTTTTCCATCTCTCTCCTTCTATGCTTATTCATTTGAGAAATCCCTTTTTATGTGTGTGTCTAAGACCATAGTTAATGCATCTATAATCAAGTTTTGAAAGTCCAATTACAATCAGGCTGAGAGAATTTTGTGTAGGAACATTCATATGTATAGAGATGTTGAGAGAGTACTAAAACATGCACAATCTTGATGATCAAAGAATTGATCAAATCTCAGTCTATAGTGTAAACATTTGCATAGATAAGCATTGAAACTTTACGATGGGAGGTAAACAACTTATACCTAAAAGCATTTGATCAAATGGGCTCTAGTTTGTGAGAACCAAGCATTTAAAGTTACATATGTAAAAGCTGCTTGCAGAGAAAGCCTATTTCAAACATAGGTCTATTTCAAAACATATGAAGTTTTGTGAATTGTTTTGAAGAATCACTTGGAAAATCTGTGCAAATATAAGAAGAATATTGTATCAATGTTTCATAAGAAACTTTAATCATTTCATAAGTCAATGAATGCATTTTGTGAAGGCGACTTTTTTGAGTATGGTCATAGTTGAAAAAAATAATGATAGTTCATAAATTGGAAAATGTTTTCCAAAATTGAAGAAGCTTATAAGTTATACTTGATATAGATGTGTTTTAAAATCAAGTATATCTTGTATTTTGGAGATTAATCATCTCCATCAGTGGTATCAGAGCAGATTTGCTCAAAGTTAAAGGAGAGGAAGGCCCTGACTGCTAAAGACATATAAAGTTCAACATTTGAAGATCCAAAAGCACAGTGTGAAGGAAAAGCTAAAAGAAGGCGCAGAAGATCAATCAAAAGGATCAAAAGGAGTAAATTTCAAAGCAAGGGTACATCCATTACTTATAAGGCTGAAAATTTGTTAGTAGAGGTGAAGAAAAAATGGGAGATAGACTCCGAATTGAGAAGTTGGACATAGAGAACTATCCACCTTGGCCTATGAGGATGGAAGCTCATCTTATGAGCAAAGATCTGATAGGATATATTACAATAGAACATGAAAAGACCTAATTCAAAGATCCTAGTGTTCCTACTAGTGAGGAACTTGCAGACTTAAATGTTTGGATGAAGAACGATGCTCAAACAAGGAGCAGTATCTACATGGTAGTGAATTATTATTTGCTTCCTCACATTAGCAGACTTGAAAGTGCAAGTAATACATGGAATGCTTTGGAGGAGCATTTTCAGAATACAACAAAATCAAGAAAGGCATCACTATGGTTCTGGTTCATTCATTTTTTCTTGATCTTTAATGATTTGAATTTTTGTCACATCAATCACTTTCAATGTGTGTACATCTTCTGTGCTTGGCCCTTCCTTTGATTTCTTTGTGATTGGGTTCTCTGGTATTTGATCCAACTTTGTGCATCCACTTCAAGGGAATCCTTGACCTGATTTATCTCATCCCACTTGCCATCGTCATTCAATTCTTTCCTAATGTCCACATTCATAGGGGATGGTTCTCATCCTTCTTGGAGTTTAGAAGAAGAGCTCGAATTGACCGAGCCCAATTTCTATATCTGTGGAACTTCATCAATCTCCTTCCTTACAAAGTTTTTGTATGAGATTGATGATAATGGTGCCCTTGCATATGCATATTCACCTGTCCTTCCATGAACTTGTGAGTATCCTCCATGGATTTCTTCAATTTTTCTTCGGTGATAAGCGTAGGTTGTGTGGTTTTGGTTCTCGGAAGTATATGTGCTCTTTTTGATGAGGGAATTGCTTCTTTCGTCTTCAATGATTCTATTAATCTCTTTGCTATGGTTGAGAGCTTGTTCCTACTTCATTAGTTAGCTTTTTTTCCTTTGTTCATTCTCGGTATGGTGGCTATCTTCACACACTTCCCCATTTCAGCTAAGGATGGCATTTCTTTAAGGTATTCTCAAATACCTAATGCATGATATATCATTATTGGAAGTGCCACACTTCCATTCAAAAACTTCTTCTCATCCCCATTGTTTCTTTGCCTCAAACAAGCGTTCTTTGATATAGGGCATCAAGTTTATCTAGTTTGCAATCTGTTTGGTTGCATGAGATAATATTTGCACTATTATTTTTTGTGGTGCCGTATACCTATGCACATTGGAAAAGCAGAAATGCTGATGCACCACTCGGACCTCTTCTTCAATATCAATATGATTAATTTCTACAAATGTACGGGTTTTCATTCCATGGCTTTCATCTTTTAGATATGTGGTCCTATCCTTCACTTATTCAAATCCTTCTTTTATTAGATCATATTTGAGTTGGATTGTTACCCATTCACCTTCTGCATCAAGAAATCTTGCTTCTAGTACTGATGGCTTGTATAGAGCTCGGTGAATGGTATTCATGACTTGAGTGCATCTCTGGAAATGCAGCTTATAGATAGGTAACTCGAAGTACTTATGGATTCTTTCTTTCTTCATTACATCCAACATTGATGGTAGCTTGTGTAAGACCTTGAAGTCTTGGGACATGACTGGGAATATGTGATCCATATCCATTATCTTTACATTCACCAAGAACAAATGCTCCCCTGTTGGTTGGTCTTCTCAGAACCAATGTCATTTAGCTTTTCTTACACTTTGCAATGGAAATTCTAGCATTTCCTCTTAAATTGTTGCTTCAAAATCTTCCGAAGCCATCTACACTTGTAGTAAAGTAGGGAATCAATTTATAGAAGAAACCAATTTTGCTTTTTTATGTGTGGTTCATTAATGTGTTGTTTTTTTCCATGCCATACTCCCTTGCGTACGTAAGGTATCTAACCATCATTTTGTTTTAGTTTTATTGTTGAAAGAGAACAAGAAATTAGTGATAGCCTAAGCATTGATTTATGTACACCGGATGACCATTCCTATGATCGTAGAAGCTAAGTCATATTCTGGTTAAGAAAATGTGCACCACTACTTTGATTGAAGACGTTATGTGCTAAATGAGTGGCCTTATAATGTGGCTCTATCGTGCATACTCTAGATACAATTGATTCTTCATGAGTGCAAGTAGAGTCTTCTTGAGGCATTTCTTTGGTTCTGCATCGTTTCTTGGGTCTCCACATTAAGTTGGTTTCCTGTGTTGATGGCATTTGCTTCTATCGATTTACTCGTTCTTTGATCTTTGACTCATTCTTGTTGGTGAGCTGAGGTTTATGTGTCATGGTCCTTTGATATTTTTGGCAAGTCTTGATAGATTCCTTTGCTTCATGTTGCTTGTACGACATCTCTTTGAGTTTATTTATCTCTTGATTTGCTACACTTTGGATTGCTTTCAGAATCCATATGCATTGCTAAGATTTATGGGCCTCCACCAATGATTTTAGAAGATATACATGAAGAAGGGATGGTTTATCCGTATGCGATTGTTAACAGTGCTAGTTTTTTTGTGTCTCTTTTGGATAATCAATCTCTTCCTACGTTGTACTGGCATGTTGAGTCACTCGATCCTTGCATACCCATTGTAGACATATATTGAATGGATGTGGTGTTCGAACAGTAGACATCCATGTCAATTGCCTTCTTATATTGTGGATAGGTTGAGAAGAGATTTCCTCACTATTTCTCTCAAGATCATGTCGCATGGGTGAAGTCATTACATAGTCATGTAAAATTCCCCTATTCATAGGAAAATTGAGATTAGGGCACTCCTAGGACACATCCTTTCCTAAATCCTTTCCTTTCTCCTTCTTTGAATTTCCTTCCTTAGGTATGATCAAACTATGTTCTAGTAACAACCTCGCTTCGAACAAAGTAAAGACTTCTTTATGCCCTATTTTGGCAGATATGTATCCTTGTGTAAGATGTATAGTGACTTCATTCTCGAAGATCCCAACTTGTGCAAGGATGATACTTTCAATAAGGTCTTCATCTTTGCATACCAAGAGTACTTTTTTAATAATGGAGTTTCCTAGGTGAAGGGACATTAAGACTTCTCCTTCACATTCAATGATATGTCCTCCGATTCTTATCATACATGCTTTATTCGGACTCATGGTCATCTTCAGGTGAGTGGTTAATGACACCTTCATGCAACTTAGTGCCACTCTTGTGTCAGTTAGTGCATCCACTAATTGATATTCTGTGTTTTCAATTCTTAGGTTTAAGTATGGTTAGAAAATGCTATTGCTTGTGTTGTTTGCATTCCCTACTTGGTAATTTGCCATGGC